>WOGP01000036.1:1732-39342 GCA_015342065.1 Leptinotarsa undecemlineata
TCCTAACACGGTTGCAGAATCATCCCAGCTTCAACCAGATAAATTCTCTCGAGAAAAATATCTGGTCGAGGTAGGAATCAAACCCACGATCTGATCGTGAGTCGGGCGTACTACCACTGCGCCAATTCCACAACAATTCTTTTCTCTCATTATTTTTTAAATTTCTATTCATTTTTTTACTATTATTTTTTTCTATCTTCACAACCCAAAATTTCCCAACTTTTTCCAAGTCGAAAAAGCAAGGGGGGAGTCTCCCCCATCCCCTCCATGACGACGGCCCTGACTATTTTCCCAGTTATGGCAGAAAGTCAGACACAAGCCAGACCGGAGCTTTTATCAGAGACACCAAAGAAGAACAAATTGAGAAGTTTTATATTCAATTACAAATAATCTCGCCAATAACTCATCCTGAAATTTTTGATGCAAAATCAAGATCGATCCCAGTTCATCCAAATATTCCGATTATCAAAACAGTTATTTGGGAATCTTTTAAGAGCTACCTATATCTTCTATTTCTAATAAAATAAAAGTGTGTGATTATCTCGCGCTTTTCATGTTAGGTTCTATCATTGTCTGAAAAATAAAAATATTATAAAAATGAATGATATATTGAAAATACTAGGATCGAGTTGAGAAAATGAAACAATATAGGTAGGTTAATGAGCAAAAAAACAATGGGTACCTATGAATTTTTAGAATATTTCTAAACTAATTTTGTGAATAAGACAAATTATTGTTAAATGAAATAATGATGTGATTGAACAATATGAGAAATGTAAATAAAATGTAAACCATATGGATAAAAATATAATAAAAATGTAATGAAGATAATCAATGATAAAAATAGAAAATAAAAATGAAAAATTAAAAAGATTTTAAATTGAAGACAAAAACTAGTATTTCAGGTTATGATTGCTACCGGAATGCTATTTATTTTATCCTAAATTAACTGGAATGGATTCGTGAACTTTTGTTTTCGAAGATCTTCCTCTTATTCCCTACCAAGTTAATGTTTTTTTTTCTGAGGAACCAAAATAGAAAGTTTTGACGAAAAGTGTCTCGTTGAAAATCTCTCATCACGAAATGAGAACTCTGGTATCTCCAACGGATGATATAAATATCTATTTGGCTGTTTTACAATAAGTTTACAGCATGTCACATATAGAAAATAGCCATAGCCACGTGTAATACATAAATTGATGAAAAACTTTTCACAAATTTTGAATTTAAATGGACATTACAATATAACATAACATATACATTACAATATGTTCACAAATATATTATTAATCAATAGATAATTGATGGCTAAAAAATTCATCAATATTCTAAAACAATGCACTAAAAGAATATCTCTAATAGCTCTTTTCAATTTATTATTATTCAGTGAACGCATCTCTCTGAAGTCAACTTGTGGTATAGTTTGAAACGTTTTGGATTTTGTTACGAAATCGCGGCAACGCTATTTGATCAGCAGATCCAGTACAATGAGCGTGAATATCGGAGGTAAAAAAATAGTTTCTTTAATTTTCGTGTATTTTACAGACAGTTTGGAAAATGTAGGTAAATACATGGAAACGTCATCATTCTCAGTTTGATACATACGTCATGGCAGTGATCTCTAAGTACCTACCCCGTTTATGGACAAGAGTGCCTTTGTAAAGCAGGTCAGTTTGGTTTCTACAATTTATTGTTACAATGAGCTGACAATGTCATGAACTGAACAACCTCTTACCTTTGGTAAAAACATAATAGGTTACATCATCCCTGAATTTACACATGATATGGACGAATGTTCAGTTGTATAGCAGTTTAGTTTGATTTCTACCACCTCTTGTTATCATGAATTTTTCAATATTAAGTTGTAAGAACAAGATTAACTATTGGGGCTTGTCTGAAAATTTCAGGATTTTCAACTTCTTACCTCTAGTAAAAGAAGAAATCGGTCAGATGATATTTTATGTAATAAATCTTTGTTGAAGCACAAATTCTTTCTTTGTTGAAGCACTACAAACACACATAGGTTTACTGACTGATTATAAAGGTGATTTTTCATTTCCTCTCTAATTATCTAAGTATTTTTATCGGAATCTCTACAGCTCATTCCATATATCCCATACTTTTTCTTTTCCGTCATCTTGTCGTAAGGGTTGTCCAGCACTGGTTTAAAATTTGTTCGCCAGTTTTATAGAGGTCTTAAATTATGTTTATGCAGGTTATTCTGGATCCTTTGTTTTTTTTTTTCGAGAAAATATTTTTTGAACTTCAAACAATAATTAACCAAATCCAAAGTTGTTTTCGAAAGTGGTGCCGCTATACAACACAGACCAGTTTACTGCCACCGTACCCGAAGATATACCTATTTATTCAGATTCTCATCAGTTTACCTTTTGTGGTAGTGAAGAAGAGTGACTTATCGGCAAAAGTCAGAACCCGTTCAGGCGGTCAGTAAACTTGTGAAAGTAAATCTCGACGTGAGTGCAAAAACATGCGATGAATACATTTCCTCTATTTTGCTATACAGGGTTCTGCAAAAGTTCGCGGCCATTTCAACTATAGTCGGAGTCGCATTTATGTAAAATATTTTCACAAATATGGTGTATCTTGCAAAAAAATCACTCCTAGAGGATAAAATATAAATTTGGGATTTCTTACCGGATTAATAGTATCAATGTCTGGTCAATTGACGGTGTTATGGTTGAAAATATGATTCCCAATGATCCCAGTAGAAGTTCTAATGTTAACATTTTTCTCAAATAGGAAATCACTTGGAATATAGGAAAATGTAAGAGTTCAGTTTTCAAATAATGAACTTGATTTGAGTAAATAACAGTCAAGTTTTCTGCAAATAGTTCAATGTGACACTGTCAGCTGATATAAAATTAATCCACGCTGAATCAGTTTGTTGTTGAAGAACAATTGTCAACTTTTCCAGAGAAAATTGAAATTGATCTGAATTTTTATCAATGTTATTGACTTGTGATGCACTGTTTGGAACCTTTCGTGTAGTAATGACTATTACTGGATTTTAATCTATTCCTCTTGAAGATAATCACTTGATGATCGAAACACGTATCAAGGTATTAAAAATAACGGTTTGCTGTTGGGATTAAACTCCAGTAATATTATTGACATCAATCATTCGTGACCAATATTTTCAGTGCACGACATCCATGTCACATTTTAAAGACTGGATCCATTAGAAATAGCTATATTAAAATTCTCCAGAGTATTTAAGAATGACTCTGTTTAATGACTCGATGTAATTGAATTAGAAAAAAAATTGCTAATGGTAAATTTTTTTATTGATGATACTAATGTTTATTTGACAACAAAAGTACAGCAAAATTAACATGGATGTAGCTGTAGCTCTCATCAACTAGACGAATTTTTGAGTGCTTCTGTGAAAATAAATTGCTGACGAACAATAATTCAAAGAATATAATATGCTATCATATAAGAACAATAGCTAGTCTACAATAACCATCTATGGAATAAAATAAACAATTTAAATCTTTAAATTAATCGTGTACGTATAACAGAGATCAAACAGTGTCTGAAGACACTATCGAGGACAGATACATACGTACTAGAAAATAAATATTTCGAAATAAAATCTCGAAGTATTCATATCTCTCAACTATCTACACCGTAGGTTTTGGTAAATGCCTGCTGAAAAACAACTACTTTCCCAGCTAACACCACGCTGGATATTGAATTATATCCGCCATACATTTATGCAGGATACCTCCTCGAGGTTAATCTCGCTGATGTTTTTTGTTCATCCAGCAGCAGGATCATGCTGAAATTATTCGAGTAGATCACCTACAGACCGGTTTCGATCTATTACCTCTCATTAGTATAGTTATGTACATATTTTGAAATACTTCTATTACTATAAACAGTCCAGTTGCAAACATTGTGAGCTACAGAGCGATTGAGAAAACGAAAATTGAAAGAAGTGATTGAAATTATATTTTTGGTGGTATTGAATTGATTATTAAATATGGTACTAGATGATCCTAATATTTATGAAGGAATGCAACCCACCTAAAGGTGGTGATAAAAACAATCGAAGGTTAGGTACGAGACAAACATCTTCGTATATAAGGAATATATGAATATCAGGAAAATTATAAAAATCATTAAGATATATTTAAAGTTTTTTCTTGGATGAATTTCACGGATAATAGCTACCAAAGTAGTGATATTAGACAATTTACATTATGTAATTAGCACAGATCTTGATATCTAAGAAATTACGCACATGTTGACACTTTTTCAAAAGTAGTATGCTTATGTGGAACACGTATTTTTATATAATACTCTCTGAAGTAGCAATAAAACACTACTCTATCTAGTTTTTGAAATTTTTTATAAATCAGTTCAATGATCTACTTGTAAATATCCACATTATTTTTTTATCGAGATAATAAATGATCAACACATATTTCTTACTCAGCCTCTTAAATGTATCGATGTTCAAATTTCATTCAACTATTATATTATAAAATTACTGTTGATGATGACAAGCGTGCCTACCATTTTAAAACCAGCTGAAATATCAAGTAGTCGAAGAGAATAATCAAGCAGCAGGAAATCAAATTATCTAGATGTATTTCGAAATGAGATAATGACTAGGATTGAAATTACCTTCATTTAATATTGTCGACGATTGCGAAAGGGAATTGGAGAGAAACAAATAATAGATGCCTCACTTTTGCAAGACTTGCTGAAGAAGATATTCACAAAATAAATACCCAATGAAAAATGGAATGTTGATGGAATTACGAAACTATGTTAGCGGGATAATTACATACTGGCGTACAGCCTTAACGGTGGAGTTGAAAAAATCTTAAGTGAAGATTTACGTCAAAGTGAATGTTCAAGATGTCTCTTGGACATCTCTTTGACCCGAACCGCTGTGATTTATATTGTTGGCTTTACTATTCTTACCACATCAAGTTGTTACTATATAATTTTTCAGGGGAACTAAACAATGTTTACAAAAGTCCTGTCTTTATTTATTGGTAATTGCAACAGTTCTGAGGAAAATATGTTTGAAAAAATATAGATAAGAAGAAAAAGTAATCGAAAATATTCGATTAGAAATTATGTGATGAAGTTTCATTCCAAAAAACCTATTCAGTAGAAATTAAAGAACAAAATCTAAATGTAACAGACTCTTATTTTTTATATAAGAAAATGAATATTTCGAATTGAAATATCGAAATATTCATCTCTCCTAACTACCTACACAGTAGGTTCTGGTAAATGCCTGCCGGAAAATAACTCCTTTCTCGGCTAATACCATGCTGGATATTGAATTATATCCGAGAGACACCCAAGATACTTGTGAACAAAGTCCCAAGAGGGGAAGATACATCTGACAGAGTTCATAACGTGTATAAAGACTGCATTGAGGGGAGATACACACATAAAATAAATATTTCGAAATAAAATCTCGAAATAAAACCTCTAAATATTCATTTCTCCCAACTACTTATACAGTATGTTTTGGTAAATGCCTGCCGGAAAACAACTACTTCCCCGGCTAATATTACGCCGGATATTGAATTAGACAGACATTTATGCAATATACCTCACAGAGGATAGTCCTGCAGATGTTTCTCGTTCATCCAGCAGCAGGACCATGCTGAAATTATTCGAGTAGATCACCTACAGAACAGTTTCGAGGTATTACCTCTCATCAGTATAGGAAAGTTCTGACTCAAACAGAAAAGTGCCTGGGACTCGATTAATTTCAACGCAGCTCGACTGCATGTAAGAAACCTTCGTCTAAGAGAAATATTGTTTATTAGTAGTAGTTGTTTTTCCAGAACCTACTACGTAGGTAGTTGAGAGATGGATATTTCGAGATTTTATTCTGAAATATTTCAAAATTCAATTTCGAAGTATTTAAGTTCTTATACGTATGTATCCGTCCTCGATACAGTCTTAAGACACGTTTTGATCTCTGATATGTATATATCAGCAATCACACATTTTACAAATACCAAAATTATTTCACTGTACTGGCTTTTTATTCGTTTAGTAAGCTTAGCATAATCTTAAATAATTCACGGCACTCATTAACAATCGCATCCATCAATCCTTCTAGTAATGACTAAGAACAAAATATCTGTATATACTAGGTATATACCTTCTATGGCCTAGACCCAGCTACATGGATGGGAGCAAGTACCTTATCGATTCCTGATATTTTTTTGAGTCATCGGCATTGACTGCATTGGCCATTAGCTTCGTGTCCTGAATAGGCAATGTTATTAACTCTCCGAGCCACTTAGGGGGCATCATGGCTATTCGCAATCCATCAGCCATGTAACGTAGCAGAATCATCCCAGCTTCAACTAGATATATTCTCTCGAGGAAAAATATCTGGTCGAGGTTGGGATGGAAATCACGACCTCCCTAATGTTTATATTAATTCTTGAAATTGAAGAGAATCGGAAAAATACACACGAAAATAATATTTATTAACGATACGCTAACTGTTGCGAAAACTTCTTCTAGCATAAACTAGTTGGGTATAGTTGAATTATAATTCACAAATGCTGACCAGTATTTCTGCTCGACTGATATGGCATTGTTTCAGCACATATTTGGCATGTGATCTCGGCAAGACCAATTGATCTCTTATAAGACCTCTCCCTACGATACAATGACTTATTAAGTAGCTACCTTGACAACAGCACCAAACTTGGAGATCTGCTGCCACACAATTATAATTTCGTTAAAAGAGTCAGCTTTGAACGACCTTTGAGTCTTTATCTTCCTTCAGTCCTTTTCTTATCTCATTGGTGGTTCTCAGGTCGGGTTTTTCCGTATCATAGTTACAGCACTTTGAACTTCTTCTCTATTTCAGGTCCTTAACTACGCAGAGACCTCTTTACGCATACTTATCTCTGCTTATTTCTTATGTGTAGGATTCGCCTTCTTTTTGGCTCAAGCTCTCGAGAGCTGACGATCTTTTTGTCAAAAGTACGTGGCCGCGTCTTCATAGTAGGCTGATCTGATTCAGGAATTTAGAAATGATATGTTCGAGTGTAATGATTTTGTTCTTCAGAAAATGTCGCCCTTTCAATTTTTTTGAACCCTTTCGGAAGCATTGTCCGTACCCCTCATATTCTAGTGCAGCTATCAATAATACATCGTATACGTGTCATTATAAAAAACCTAGGTTCAGAATTTGCTGTACTTCAATATGCTTCAAATCTCTATGAAAGACAACCAATTTGTTTTGGGGCTGGGGATCGATCTAGTTGATCATCTTTCGTCATCCGCTTTAGGAGTATATATCTGAAAAAGTAAGTCCTGTCAATATTAATCTTGATAATGTTTTTATTTTAGTTTCCCCACATGCGACCAAATGAAGACAACTTGTTTAAGCAAAACCTCTGGCGAAAGACATAGTGACAGTGGTTGTGTGTTATGGAAAGGGAAGTCCAATAAAAAGTATCTGTCTCTCTGATATTTGGAGCCAGATGTAGATACTTATAGATTATACATGGTGTTATTTAAGAAATGACTTTGAATTCGGGGGTGAGGGGATTCCTTGTCATATTTCATGACAGAAAGGTTATATATTTATTTATTTATTTTTTTATATATATTTTTTATGGCATTTGTTTTGTTTTGTGTTTAATGACAAATGTAGACATGTTTTTATTGTATACACGAATAAATATATCTATCTATCTATATCTATCTATAACCATATGTAAAGGTAAAGGTGGTTGTGAAATGCAACATGTTCCGAACATAAGTTCCATTTTTCAATGTTGGAAAATACGTCAATAGAAATTTTCAGAGGATTAAAAATTAACTTACTGGTGAATAACTTCATGGTTGTTACAAGAAAAAATGCAGAAAATCGAATTACACATAAAAAACCACAACTCTATTCCATTTTCAATACTAGAGAGATCGAAATTTATTGTAAGTTAAAGTCTATTACAATTAATAGTTAAAGTTTTTCCTTATTTTCAATTTCTGGCACTCAAAATCTTTTTTTCTATACACTATTCTTAATTTTAATATCGAAAAGGAGTTCTGTCATAAAATTTGTCAGGCTTCATTTCACAAAATGCATTAGAGCAAACGACAAATTATGAGCTGTCTCATGCTTCGTTAAATAAACAATGACATGGACGAAAATGTATGTGAAGAAACCAGCAGAGAAAACTGAAATTGAGTGCCAGAAGTGACTGAGGAGAATAAAAAAAATATTGAATAAGATGTGGCATAGGCTTCTAGAAAATAACCACAATGAAAAATGCACCAAAAATTCGACTTCACAGAAATATTCACTATACAGAAATATAAAATATACACTGTTTTTTTGGAATCTCACAATGAAGTGCATGATTTATTTTCAATCGAAAGTCTTTGTAATCTTTTCCCTTCATTTGGTTGGTAGCCAATGGGTTAGGTAAATTTAGATTTATTTTACTAATTTAATCAACCGGTATGTAAAGGTGGGTTCGTGCGTAATTTCCACTGCGTACTCTCTGAACTTCGCATGTTGAATGGTGATACCTCGTTAATACTCAGCTCGCAGAAGTTTCGACTTGAGGGGGCGACAGTTGGTTGACGAAAAAACAAAATAGATCTATTGCAAAAAGTTGAATTGAATGAATGCGATAGCTCATTCGATCCCGAATGATACCTAGAAAAATGCACATAAAAAATTGCAAAAAACAAATTAAGACATAAGAAAAAGTATTTAGGTTTTTGCCAATATTTCATGAACTATAAAGAATCAAGAAAATAAAAAGGAAATCCTTAAAGAGGAGACCTCTCGAGACTGTATCTTCATTATTTATAATTTTGATTTAACGCCTAAAATAGACCTGCGCGGGTGAATTTGGTGATGCCGACGCGGTATCTAAGCGAGTACGTCACAAAAAATATTTTTTTCAAATCAAATATTGATTTAAACATTCATAGAAATATTATTCTGAATATTATAAAAAATTGATTCTTGTTGAAAAAAATCTTGAAGTGAACTATTAAAAAAGCTAGGTAATTATTAATTGACCATAGTTCACTTGACTTGCGTCTTCTTTGACGACCATAAAAAGAGTTTGAAATATATTTTGTACATTATAACTGTTTTAAAGTAACAAAAAATGATAAAATGATGGATTTTTTATTTGTTTATTATAATATTCCGGTTTTGTATTAAATGAAGACATTTGCGCCATTTCTTTATAAACAAATAGACTATGTGAGTATTTGAAAAAAAATTGTTGTCTTCATAATTTAATGATTTTCAGAAAAAAAATCCTCACAAGAATTTTTAATTGTTTATAGTCGTTTTTATATTTCAAATGTTTGAATAATTACTTAAGAAATGTTTTATATTACAAAAATCATAATTGACATTCCTCTACAAATTATTAAATCATTTTTTATTAATAACCTTACTGTTTATTGACTAAACAATTTCATACAAACATAAACTGCTTGAAATTTCAAACTTTCAAATATTTTTAATTACTTTTTGTTGTACTTTGAAAAATTATGTGCTATAAAAATTGCATGAACTACTTGATTTGTAAACTGAAAAATGAATATAACTTTGAAACCATTGAAGATATGAAAATGAACGTTACATATATTTTTATAGAAAATTGATATATCTTTCAAATGAGTTCTTCAACAATTTTTTTACTATTGATAATCAATTATTATTTGCATATGTTTATAAAAAATAACAGGCATTTTTTACTTCTAGCATGATGAATAACGCAAATATGATAATTTATCTTCAGGGAAATGTTTATTAATTCAATCTGCAACCGATGCAATTGTTTATTCAAAACTAATTTGGTATTTCATCTATCAATTTATTTTCTTGGATTTTTTTAAAAATGTTTTCTCAATCCTTGAAACTTGTACATAGGAACACTTTGAGAAAAATATATCGTGGTTGGAAAGTTTATAACAAATTGTTGAATTCATAAACAATAAAATTATTGATGAAATTTTTTTGGTAATCAGTAAATACATTTCAATTATGGTTTTTGAAATAGAAAACATTTTTCCACTAATTATTTGAAATATAGAAAAACAATTATGAACAAATAAGAATTGTTGTTGAGAATTTTAATTTCTAAAAGCCTGAAGTTCGAGGTTTACTAAGTTGAACCTCAAAATGATGAGCAGCCACAGTCCGTCGTGTATTTTTTATATGTACCGCTCTTGATGGAGTCAAATGTGCCAAGTCACTTGAACACTTCCAGTGAAAGTATCTATAGAAGAGAGACAAATCTCTAACCTTTCTTTGATGTTCCAGGCTATCAAGGTTGCACGTGATGTTTGCGTCTCCAATCAGACAGATGGCTCTTTTCTGGATGGAATTCTGCAGAATCGGGGTATATTTGGGGGCGGAGCTCCATACATGAGAACTATACTCCAAAGAAGGTCTTATCTAAGCTTTATAAAGCATCAAAAGTTGCTGAGTTGTGTACAATTTTCTGGTTCGGAACAGTGTTCCAAGCTTTTGAGAAGCAGCCTAGCCTTTGTAATTCCAAGATGTGATTATGCTAAAACATATTGGTGTCTATTTTAATCCCAACAAACTCATCAAAGCAGAAAACGGAATTGTCTGATCTGACATTATTATATCCGGTTCGGAGACATTTATCTTCTTGGAGAAAACCGTTGCCTGGGATTTGTGGTGTTGAATTGAACATGGTTAATTCCACCCCAATTCCAAATCACTTCTGGATCCTCATTCAGATATGCAACCTCCTGCTGCTAGTGAAGATATGCCTCCGTAGCCGATGTTCTGGAATGCACATGGTATGACGAGACAAGTGTTTTGTCGCTAGCAAAGCAATATATTGGATTCTTTGTTTTTTCCAATAAGTCGTTGATATAAAAAGAGGTTTGGAGACAATATGGATCCCTGGGGAACACACAATCTATTTGTTTATAAACAATTTATGAACAAATGGCGCTAAAAATGTTTTGTTCAATTTTCCGAATGTTTTTATTGAATACAAAAACAGGAATATGATAATAATTTTTTATAACAATACGTCGATAATTCAGGTTTTGTTACTATAAAGAATTATAATAAACAAAATGTTAATCTTTTCAAACTTCTATAACGTGATCTTATTAGGTACACCGATAAAAAAGCTCCACGAAGCGAAAATTTTCCTGGAAACATTTTTAAAACATTTTTTGTGGTCTTCAATGAAGACGCCAGTGAAGTAAAATATTGTTAATCAATAATTACCATACAAAGTAAATTTTCATTTAAAGTTCCTGTAATGTAGTCCTTACTTGATTTATTTTTAGGACCTATCAGGAGAGTGGAAAGTATTAGTTATTAGACTAAGAAATCTCAATAAGTAAGTTCTGGCTACAAGGAACGAAGTACCTGAAAGTTACGTTCCTTTTTATCATTGAATACTTTTTGTATAATAAGTTTAAACATTGAAAGTATTAGATATAATTTCCGAAGTGGTGTTCACAAGCAGTAGGTAATTTTTCGTTTCAAAATTGTTTATGTTCATGTTCAATGGAGCTCTGAATATAGTAAGGGAATAAAAACGGTAAGTACTGAACCGATTCTGTTTTATTTTAGTTATATTCATTTGAACTTGCTATATTCACAACAGAAGTGTAGATTGTGACATATACATACTGAACCACTTATTCACATTATTGTGAGATTTTCATTAGACAGTTTATAAAACTGCAAACAACCGCAACATGTATCAAAACGCTTGAGAAAGCTATCGTACAGCCAAACCCGTGTCTAGTAAAAACTTCACGATGTGTTATTTGAATACGTTATGGATTTTCATCAAATGTTGGCCAATTAGATCACATCTATGTCTCTTTTCAATACCATTTCATCAAGAAATCAAACCATTCGTAAGTTCTTGAAATATAAAGTTCTTCGTACATTTCATAATATACCAGATGCATATGTGCATGAGGTGGACTCAATGTAACAACGTTGATTTGCAATACCGGGTACAGAGTTGGACTTAGTATGTAGAGAAACATTTTCATGAGTTTGTGTCTGATGTACGAATAACAATTAAAATTGGGTTTGCCTACGGTATTTCTGTTCTGACTGAATTAGATGCGCTATTGTATAGTAGATTTCACGGTATATGGTATTGACTAAACACTTATAATAAAACCACAATATTACATTACACTATACCATCGTCCATAGATATTCTAATTCTATGGACGATGACTGTACTACAGAATGGGATTAAATCAGGTAGTTCATTACAGTTGATTAGCAGTAAATACCATTTAGAGTGAAACATAATATACTCACCATTTTTCGACGTGCGTTTCGCTAATAAAGTTAGCATTATTAGAAGACAATCTACAAATGGTCCCATTCCTAAAAGGCCGTTGTTTATTCTCTTACCTAATGGTCATATGTAGACATCAGGTTAATATTACGTGTCAGCATAACAAGTAATCATTCATATATAAATTAAGAATAAATATGTAACTTAGAAATTGATAGTAGGAATTCACTTAATGACACTAACCCCAAGTAATGATTTATATGAGGACTGTGTAGTAAGATTTGGTTTCATAATTTCCTAATGATGCTCTAGTCTAGAGTTGCCTCTAATTAGGAACGGTGTTTGTTTCTGTGGGGATGATGTGTGATGCATGGTTCATATTTTCCAAAGAGATTCTTTTAGAGATTATTTTGTTTGAGAATGATTAGAATTTTTAATTAAGTGAGAGTATTTAACGGAATTTTACGGAATAATATGTGGAGGTTTGAAATCAATTGTGTAATTAAAAAAGCATATCTGTTTTTATTAAACACTAGCAATTTTTGTTATTGATTATCAGGTATGTGTTTCTTTTATTAACTGCCAACTGAATTTAAATTATTATTTCCATTTTGTTGTATTGCCAGTTTTGCTGTACAGTTTCATACAGTCTTTGTGGGAATGAAGAATTTTTTATTTGGTTTAAGGCATCGACTGCGTGATCCTTAGCCTTTGTTTCGCGTTCAGATTAAAGTTGTTAGTAAATTCCATTTTCTTTTAGGAATCTAAATGTTCCACAATGTTCGCATCTCGGTTATCTTTCACCGCTGACCATGAATATGTTTCTCAGGTATGTGGTCTCTTTTTTTTTAGATAGTGGAGACTTCCGTGGAGTAACTTGAACCTTGATCCACTTTATTAAAGTTATAACTTCTTATGGGAGGGTAAATCGTTTCGTTACCTAATGCATTACAGCGTCAGTCTGTCTGGCTCTCTCATCGGACAGTCGCTCAGTGTTAAGTGTGCGATAGATATATACTGTTGACAGTAAGCACGCACCTAATATTATTTTATTAAGTGAACGTGGCTTAAAAATATGATACTTATTTTGTAAATGTACATTATTAGTATCATTATTTAATACTACAAAAGTAACAATTGGCTTATGGTAGCTATAATGTATGTACATACATAAAATAATCAATAAAATTTTTTAATAATAAATAACCTTTCCTTACATTATCATATCAACATATCATTTCACTAATAACACAAGCTTTCCTCAAGTTAAATAATTGATAAACAATTTCAATATTAAATAGTTCAACTTAGATTAGTTTAAGTTATCGCTTAAGTCGGGCGTTCCGAGACGCGCACGTTTTTGCTTCTGTTCTATCCTGATTTGTTGTGTAATGAATTTTTTTGTGTCGTCTAGTTTCATCGGGATATCTTCAATGACATTTTTTTGAGCTGCCAAGTTTGCCGATGATCAATCGATTCATTGCCTGGAATTTTTTGACGATTGGGTATCCATGAAAATTGTATGATTTTTCCTTAGCTTTTCAACCATTTCATAGACCCCAAAATTATTTGTACAGGTGAATATTCAGTAAATTATTTTTTATTGTCTGTGAAGATTCCAACGAGTCAGATCAGATAAGATATTTTTTATTGTATCCAAAATCACACTAATGGATGACTTGAAAGATGGCAAACAACTATGAAGTAAGAATGCACCAGTATTTTGCAGACTTTTTAACTTGTCTTATAAAAAAGAGGTTTTTCCTTCTTGTTGGAAGAATGCTCGCGTTCAGCCTATTCCCAAAAAAGGCAAGAAAAACCTTCCAAATAACTATAGACCAGTCGCGAAACACTTTACGGTAAAATAACTATTAAGGGAAGAATACATGAACTTCCCTCTTAATCCGTCTCTGAAGAGAAGACATTGGAATACCTACTTGATGACCTGCAAATGAAGATTTTCTGGTTCTCTGAAGTATCTGGAGCGTATAAATTACATATGTAAATTAATATCCATAAATATTACTTAATATCACAATATCACTGATTACAATTATTTGTTTCAATATCATACGAAGATTTACTTTCAATAAAGAAATATATAGTAACGTTAGTATTACATTTCATCGTTCTATTAATTACTTTCATTTCACACAAATGAGTTGTTTCGAATGAGATACGAAGCATTGTTATTACTGGATCTGAGAGATGATTCAAATTGGGAAACTAATAACATATTCTACATTTGAGTGAAAAAAATAATGGCATCTACTGATATTTTTTCAGTGAAATACCTACCTCTTTTCCATTGAAAAGCCCTGTATTTATATTTTTTAGAACATATACATATATAGAGGCGGTCCCGATCAATATAAGCAACAATGTTCATAATAACATTTTGAAATTTTGACCAAATGTTAATATGGACGTGACAAATTCGGAAAAACTTTCAGTTATACCAGAATACTATAAACATTATTTTGACTTCTGTTGAAGGTTCTAGGTAGATTTTGTGCATCATGCTCTATACCTAAGTCTGTTTGTCAAATTTGAGTTTTTATGTTAAAAAAATGTTCACAGCCTTCGCAAAATACTATGAAATTTCCAATATTGAATTTCAGTCGAATTTCTTGTTTTATTAGATTTTTTAAGGTACCTATTCTTCAGTTATTTTTACAAAGCGTTTCAGTTGATATTTTTTCAAAAAATACATCTCACGATTTGATCTCCATAAACTTGTGGAGAGTCTATCAAAACATTTGATATTTGATAATCAATATGGCGGAGAAATTAAATTATACTAATGAAGGTTATATTACTTAATTATTATAGAAAATTTTAATGTAGGAATTGAAAATATTCAAATAAAATAATAGATTTTCCCAAATGACAATGAAAATTTAATTGAAATTGTCAGGAAAAGCCACAGATTTGAAAGAACAGGACTTTCAGGGTAGCAGGGAGTCTTTGCGAAAAGAAATCCATTAACTTGGATTTCGATGGAGAAAGCTGAAAAATAACGGGAGAATATTGATAGAACGTCAGCTTATTCGACTACTTGCATAGAATTCTTGAAGAAAATGCTGTCCTATATAGAAGAAAGTCTAATGTCTACCTATAACTACATATCATAAAATAAAGTCGCTTTCCGCTGGCTATCCCTATGTATGATTAGGTCTTTAAAACTACGCAAGGGATTTTGAGATTAAAGTAAAAATATAAATTACTAGCTGTTGCCCGCTCTTGTATTAAGGTACAGCCGAAGCTATTGAACCTAAAATCATGAAATATGCAGGTAGGTTCTTTGTATAGCGTAAATAAGCATCCAGAAAGGGAATCATGAATTTCCACCACCAAGGGGGAAAATAGGGGTTCAAATATTGTATTAAATTTCGTCAGTTTTGAAGTTGCAAACCTGCAACCTGCAAACCTGCAAAAAGTATAGTAACTATTTGTTTGAAATGGTCTGTCACAAAACTGTGACAAACCAAATTCTACGCGGGGGAAGCAGCGGGCAACAACTAGTGTACTATATCATAATAAATAAGTCGACAAAATGCCAGCGACATCGACGAAAAATGCTGATATGCAATCATGGTTATTAGACAGGAATATCCGCAGAATGAAATAAATAAACTCTTTCTAGCAGCAAATCATACCGGTGTACGATTAAAATGAAATTATTACAATTTCTTTATTAAAACAAAAAGGAACTCTAAAGGGCATAGTTCAACTCCTATCAGTGATGAAGTCTGCTCTCACAGTGGATTTAACATTTCAAAAAACTATTGCCTGAAGTTCTTCACATGCAATTGATTTCAGATGTCCATAATAGAAAAAAAGTCGGATGATTGTGGTGGCCATTCTATTGCACTTCTGGGACCAATCCATCTGCCAGGAAATCTATTATTCAGCCACTCTCTAACTAGAAGAAAGTAGTGTAGAAGAGCTCCATCTTGTTGAAAGTGAATAAGATCGTTTTGTGGAAGCATGTTACCATACGCATTGATTAGATTTCCCAAACTACTTAGTTGTTATTATTTCTTCAAGCATATGAAAGTAGAGCTCACCAGTGAGATTTCCCTCAATGAGTGAAGATCCATTAATAGTATTCCCGAGAAAACCAGCCCAAACGTTAATTTTCTCTGGATACTGTGTATGACCTTCCCTAAAAAGTCGCAAATTATCATTGTTCGAGCAGCGAACATTCCGTACGTTAATAAAACACGTACCTACTCTTCAGAACACAAATATTGTGTAAAATATTATGGTTTTCATTAATTAAAGCCGACATTGTTTCGTAAAATTCAACTCTTTTGTCGAAATCGTAGCTGTTGAAAAACTTCAATTTTATACCGGAGAAATGTATTTAACTTTCATGCATTCTTAGTGCTTCGTAAGACATTCCCACTGTGTGCCACAATGCAAAGTGAATATGGATTGTTTTGCAGTAAAGGTGTCTAAAACTTCTATTTGTGCTGCTTCATTCAAAACTAGGCTATTATTTCTCTTTTTGTTAGCAATGGACCAGTTCCAGGTCATATTCATGGAATATCTTTCATTGAACATTTTTGCCCTTCTACTTGCGCACCTTCGAAACTATCCACAAATATGAAAATTCTCAGTTCTTTGTTGTCAGATTTTAAACAGACAGAAGTGTTAACGTTTATTTGTGATGCACTGTTTGGAGCCTTCGGTGTAGGTAGGTGGGTAGGTCTAAAGTGAGTGGGTCTATTCGACCCTCCACCGCATTTCATTTCAATTATTTAAAATAATATTACATATTACACACTGTTTTTTATGCCTTAACTTGTTCACAGTGTTCACCAGATATCACGTGAACAAGAAAGGTTGAGTAGTTTTGAAAAGGCAGCTAAATGAAGAGTTGCTGAAAAGTTGATGTAATTTAATTGAAAAGTGACAAAACGTCGTGTGAAATATACGTGGAGGTGAAATATATAGGGTGGTACTATTTCAAATATACTGTAGATCAATGCGTTTCCTTATTTGACGTGTACATTTTGTTGACAATTACATATTAATTATAATGTAAAACTAGTAAATTTCATTATGTTATTTCAGAAATGAATTGTGAATAAAGAATTCCCACTCCTGAATTATTAGTGGAGAAACAATTTGAAAATGGACCTAAAAGATTTGCATTAACAATTCGCGACGCTTCAAACATTTCCGTTCAAAGATGTGTCAGGCGAATGACCGGCTACAAACTCTCCTTTCTCATTCATAATTATCTTGTAAATCAAAGTTAGAAGGAATCACGATTAGAAACTAACAAAAAACTATTGTACGAGTCCACCCGTATAGGATTAAAAGTAAACGGTTAACCACATAGAACTGCATCGGCCACTGAAGGCAATAGGTCAAATATTCTAAAAACTTTCCTAGCTAAACTTTCACACGGATAATTACGAAGCATCAAACATCAACGCTTATGGTTCGATCTTTGTCTTCCTCCTCAATGATTGTCTCGGTGAGTAGGTTCTGGGCAGAGGCGTCAACATCAGTCGGATAAATATGTTAGCAAATTCATTACTTATATATAAGTTTATTCAACCTTGAGCGATAGTAATTCTTCATTTCTGAACCCTATTATCTATACTAGAAAATTAAAATTTCGAAATAAAATCTCGAAATATTCATCTCTCCCACTAACCTACATGGGATGTAATTCAATATCCAGCATGGTATTAGTCGGGAAAGTAGTAGTTTTCCGGCAGGCATTTAGCAGACAAAATGGTTAAGGCTTTCGCGGTCGAGGTTTTCGGTATAACTATTTTCCGGGGCTTTTGGATTTTTTTCCTGACATTTCTCTGGCACGAATAGCTTCAGAGGTTTATACATCCTGAGTCAATATCTCCGATGACTCGATGACCTACGGTGTAGGTAGTAAGTAGAGATTTTATTCAAAAAATATTTATTTTCTAGTACATTTGTATATCTTCTCGATACAGTCTTCATACACGGTTTGATGCCTATTATTTATAATTAAAAAAATTGCTTCACCCAAAACTACACCCAGCCTAACTACACACCTCACTCTTATGACATTTCAATATATGATAGCTATAAATTTTATTATTTTGTTGTAATCAGTTCAGTCAAATTTCTCTCTGATAATTATTGATCAAGGACAAATTTGAAGTTTGTTTTTCGATGTGATTTCCTGACGCCAAACAAAAATGCTGGAATCTAACCCAGAAATTTTAAAACTTGATGTACCTTTCCTTTTTCTACGAGTTCTAGTTTTTCTGGAAATAGAACCTCAATATAAAGGGGATGTTCAGAAAATAACGGGAATTTTCGTTTTTTTTAACAAATTTATTCATCTACTTTAATTTTTCACCTACAAAAAATAGATCCCATTTGATGTTATGCACGCTTGTTCCAATCGTCGAAGCATCTCTGAAACTGTATCTTTAGGATAACCTTCTGCTCTTCCAGGGATGCTTCTGAAAAGGCAGCTCCTCAAGGTTCACCTCCCACAGCCAAGTCTGGCAAATATGGAGGCTACATCATCGTTACAGTATTGTTTTGTCACTGCATTGTGTCAGTTCCTAATGAAGGAAGTGAAACGAAACAAAAAGTGTTCTTTAATAGTCTTCTTTTAGGAGTTAGGTAACCTCGAAAATAATTCTATGACTTCAGTGTTCGAATATGCTTATTAAAGATAAACTATTTTACCCAATACTAAAGACAATGGATAAAAAATGATATTGTACTTACAAGGAAATTTTAAAATCTCGATATTCAAGAAATCTATTGTGGGAAAATTTGAGTTATTTGCCTCAATGATTCCTTTATGATTCTTGATTTTTTTATTATTATCGATAAACCGCAAACAAGTTGAATATCTAAATGACGCAGAAATTGAATAGTAGACGAATAGTTATGTTCACAGACTCTTGATGAAAATTATTAACATCATTTATGATAATAATTACAGAATTTTCACAATAAATTCCATTTTCTTAGCATATTGTGCATTTCTGTGCATTCCTGCTGGAAGTACGTTTATAAAGCGACTAGTAACCTTACCACTTCTTTTATTATTTTCATAAGACTTACTTCGTGTCTAAAAGCCGTGAAGTTAAAGCGATAATGGAATAAATACCAAGAAAAGGTTACATTTTGGGACATTGGAGACGCTATCACGCTATACAGAGTGCAGTGATTTTCCTGGTCAGGGAGCAGTATCCAGTAGCAATTTTTAATCAGCATATTGCAGCTTAAGAAGAAATGCTGAATCTTCCACTACTATTGGATTGAAGTGTATATGTGTGCGTATATATGTGTAAATACCAACAAAAATTAACAACGTCAATTCGTTGGTGCTTGGTGATTGACCCTTTATCCAGTTACTGAAAGTTTGAAATTACTTCAAATGTAAAGCTGAAACACCTCAAAGACAAGCTTCCCCGAGCTTTTTTGAGGTTCCCTCCGTTTATTTTTTCATACTTTTCATTTGTTTATATGGTAGTTCTGTACTTTTGTCTATACTGTAAATATTGTAGTTCTGTATTTTATTTGAATTTGTTATAATAAACATATTATTATATATTACTATTATTGGAATGAAGTACGACTCCAGTGAAATTCTAATTGATATCCATAGACATTCGTCGAGTTAGGGACAAATCGAAATCCAATTTGAAGCGGCAAACAGACTTTGAATTATCTATAGCTGGACGTGAATGCAATGGTATGGTATGGAGACAATAGGCTAAAGAGCCAATGAAATTGAATGAAATATATTAGTATCGAAACTATTATTGTCTTCTGAATCACTCCATTGGATAGATCTAATAGCAAATGTCGTTATTGACGTTTTTTCTCTGAAACTACAGAACGCCTATTCTACGAGTCTCAGGTTTCGTCAATGATGAAAGGCGCGGGCCTTATCTCAGGGTTAGAACTAGAGTGCCACCAAGATTTAGTCAAAGCCTCGGTAGATAAAAACATTTTCCTGAGGTGGATTGAAGGGCACGACAGGAGTGAAGGTCATCGCATTACCGACTCTTTAGCCAAGGTCACACCCATGCTCTATCCCTAAAGAGATGAGATGACTGGCTACTATTAACTGAGGAAATACCTCCACAAAATGAGGCTAGTGGACACACCTCTATGCAGGATGTATGAACAGGAAGATAAGACTATCACTCCGAGAGTGCTCGGAGTTATTGTCAATAAGAGAGTGTGTGTTCGGCGAGTCTTGGCCTAAACCTTCCGATATAAAGGAGATGTATCCCAGAGACCTGTCCACCTTCCTGGAAAGGACATAATGGACGATGACCTAGGAGGACAACTCCTTGGGAGGATGTACAAAAGGTCACATGACACTCACCGTCTCTACTCTACAGATACAGAAATGGACCGGACATGCAGCTCGTATTTTAAAATATTATGCCAGGAACGAAAAAGAATCATATACATTGAAGAACTTTGTATGAAATTAACATTATTCATTTCAATATATAATACAATTTTCCCCCGACATTCTTTAAAAAGCAGGAAAGTATGAAAAATAAACTTTTCCACACCAACAGGAGACTTACACAATCAAGTTAAATTTCAAGAAAGAAAAAAAGATTTGTAAATTTCAGCCACACAAGACCGAAAATCCCGAGAATTAATGAACTTCGATATGAGGATAGAAGACGACAGAAGTGATAGATGAGAATAGAAGGAGGATAGATGATCAATTGATATTAATGCAATATTTATTCATCAGGAAATAGTTGAAGTGGAGAGGTGAGACACATACATATAAAAAAACGTGTGCGACTCGGGACGCCCGACAGAAGTGATAACTTAAACTAATCTAAGTTGAACTATTCAATATTGAAATTGTACAATTTGAGAAAAGCTTAGGTTATTACTTGAATTTTATGTATATTGATGTGATATGTAATGTAATATTATTTTGTGTATATAGATATATTGAAGCTGCCATAAGCCAATTGTTACTTTCGTAGGATTGAATAATAATACTCATAATGCATATACACGATGAAATAATATTACGTGTTTGCTGGTTGTATTTTTATAATACTGTCGACAGTATCTGTTTATCTCACACTAAACATTGAGCGTCTGTCCGAGAGAGGAGGAGCCTGCCTTCCGCTCTCGTATGCGTGGGAGAAAGAGAAGCCAGACAAACTGGCACCGGTACGAGGTAACGAAGCGGTTTACCTTCCCATAAGGAGTGATCACTTCAAAAATACCGTAGGATAAACTAAAACTTTTCAAAACATAAAACATTCAACTATAGACACAGAGACACTACCTACTACAGAGAGGACATACTATAAAAATCCCATTTTTAGGAAAAAAAATCACTTCACAAGAGACAATATCCAATTGTTATTAATGATTCAACACAGAACAAGCATTTCATAAGTGAATGTTCACTAATATTTGTAGGTTTTCAAGATTTAAATGAATTGAAATCATTTGAGAATATTTTCTGGAATACGAGTAATTCAGTTTCTTCATTCATTGATAAATTCAGCATGGAAAATTCAAGTTTATCTGTCTATTTTTTATCATTTATAGAAAGACTCAGTTTAATCGAGAGACTCGATGAAAAATATAATGAAATGTTAGTATAACCGCATCGAAAATATTGACAAAAGGAAACAATACACTAAAAATCTCGAATCAAGAAGTGATCATCTTCAAGAAGAAGATCATACTCCAGATCAATTGGTGATCGAAACACGTGTCGAGGTGTTAAAATAACGGTTTGGTGTTGGGGAAAGAAACTCCAGTAATATTCATTACTACACCAAAGGTTCCAAAAAGTGCATTACAAGTATATATGTACATAATCAATTGCAATTGCTTCAGTCACTATAGTAAAATAAAAGTACATCAGAAAGTTAAAATAATTCAAATCCAGTGAATGGCTACAAAATTTTGAAGTTACTTCAAAAACTCAACTAGAATAGTTTCCTACTCCTCCATCTGGAGTGAACTTATTAATTTCACAGAATATATTCTTTCAAATGAGGTCAGTTCATATTTATGTGGTTCATGACGCATAATAACTATTCTGGGAGTTTTAATATCAACGACTTGAGTACCAAAATTAGTAATCGCGGTTGGTAAAATACGAATGTTAATAATGAGAAATGCTCTCTTATACTACGGCGTACTCGTATAATTGTATAAGAGAGCAATAATAGAAAAACACGAACTAGGAGAGGACAACAGGGCTTTCAAAGACAAATTATCGGATTGAGTTGAGTGCACAGAAAACTTGCAGTATATTTTATGAGAGATTCTGGACAAACCTATTTATTTTTTAAAATATTCTCCAGAAATATTCTCAATTGATAGAAATATCTTCAACAAGTCCAAAAATGCATTGAGAAATAAGTATAAGATGAGAAAAACCGTTGGATTAGAAAGTAGACTCTTCACCTTTTTTATATTTTCGTATACTATATTCACTAGTTTTATAATATCATTGGAATTAAAAAAATCTTCACTTGAAGATATAAAACAATCTGATGTTTTTTTCAAATATCTACTTTTTGTAAGAAAGTAGTTTCTTCGTGTAATAACCCAAAGATAAAAATACACTTGTTCAGTAATTCAAAAATAGAGATACCCGTGTATGTTCATTACACCGCCTATGATCATAACATTTTTAGAGATGGACAAATTGTTTCTTCTCAGACCGACAAGAAGCTACCGTTGGGAAACAGACCGATACTTTCAAATTTATGTAACTTTGTTCGGGAACATAATGTCTTGCTTCCGTGACTAAAAACAGAACAACATTCGTAATGGAATTCAAAAGTGAAATGATTCTTTTTGTTGCAAACAAATTACATCAAAACATTCGAGTGTTCAGAATTATTAATGATTGTTATTTCCTGCAGAAATCATTAATCAAACGGACTAAGTGAATCCCACAGAAGTATACCAACCTGAGTTATTGATGCTAGGATTTCTACTTTTAACGTTTTGCTCATATTTTAAGTCCTTAGAGTACACCATACTTGTCTGTTAAAAAATAAGGTGAATTTTCTTTTTTCTCAAAAAATATTTATTTATTCAACAATTTCTATTTTGACCTCTTCAAAATGGTCTCATTCAGATATAATTCACTTGTGCAATAGTTGTCTCCAATTCTTGAATGAGTTCTGATATGCACTTTTTGGTATGTCCTTGAGCTCTCGCACCGATTAGGTTTTTATCTCCTCAATCGTCGCAAAACAGCGCCCTTTCATGGGTCTCTTCAATATTGGGAACAGAAAAAGTCACAGGGGGCCAAATTTGGTGAACACGGTGGTTGAGATATGATTACGGTGTTGTTTTTGGCCGAAAAATTATGAAAAAGCAATGACGAGTGAGCAGATGCATTATCGTGATGCGAACATGAATTGTATTTTCACAATTCCGGACGTTTTCTTGGTATTGCTTCTCGCAAACGGCGCATAAGATAATACTTCTTATTGACCGTACGACCATGTGACAGGAACTCTTGATGCATTACGTCACGGTAATCGAAGAAAAAATTTAAAAAAACGTTGACATTTGATCGAACTTGGCGTGCTTTTTTGATGTTGGTTCTTATGGGCTATTCCATTGGGACGATTGGACTTTGGTTTCGATGTCATAAACATATATTCATGATTCGTCACCAGTTATATCTTTCAACCCTTTTGAGCAAATCTGCATCGCCATTGACGTCATCCAATAATGCTTTTTTTGGTCTTGGCTCTTCTGGGCTCTTCCATTGGGACGATTAGACTTTGGTTTCGATGTCATAACCATATACCCATGATTCGTCACCAGTTATGACATTTTCAACCCATCTGAGTAAATCTGGCTCACGGTTGACGTCATTCAGTACTGCAACACGCTTCATGCAAAATTTTTTCGAAAAAGTTGCATGGCATGGGCCAAACGATATGCCGACCTTCTCATCAATTTCTATAACCAGTGAGAAGCCTGTACCGCTTGTGAATATTTTTAGTATTTTGGTAAAGTTCAAAGTGTTTTATGAAAAGCAGAAATTAATTTCGTTTGGTCGATACGACCAAACGATAGACCGGTTTCGGGTAATTGCCCCATAATCAGTACCGAGCGTGGTCTCTTCAGAACGGTGTAAACCGTCTGAGCACAGTATATAAGTAAACAGAAGTAAATTCACTCCCGGTCGGCCTCTTTGATATTTCGGGTTGAGATTTGATTTTTTGCTGGCATATGGCGGGACAGGCGTCCTTCACTATGTAAGTTTTCCCAAAGTTGCAGAAATGCCGAAATTATTATCTGCCACCCCTCAATGAATCTCATTTGTCCAGTCGTGTTTTTTTCCTTTTTTTGATATTAAAGTTAATTTGCTGAAAAATATTTCCATTCATTTCATAAAATCAATTTGTTGTGATGTTCCAAAATCAGGTTTATTGAAATATTTTACATCGTCAAATCTATTTGAATTCAAAATATCAAACACTTTATCCATTTTTTGAATGAATGTAGCCGTTACTATTCCTGCTGATAGTATCTGATTGAAACTGGCATAGGTATTCATCGCTGTAGCTACCGAATGACTGAAAACTTGACTGGCTAATTTAACCTTCATCCTTTGAAAATTAGTTGGAAATAAATGAGAATCAGTAATTTTGGGTGCTAGTCTATATTGCTTTTCCTTATCCAAGTTGTAAAGTTGTTCAAGGTGACCTGTTCGTTGTATATTAATCAAATTTCAAAAAGTCATCGAAAAAATGATTTCTGCTACATTTCAGCAGATGAGGAGTATCAAAAAAGGAAATATTTTTTCTCATCAATAAAATACTGCTCTACAGTAACTTCGAAATATTTTCTGTAAAGTTTATAAACATTCTAACCTAAATCTGAAATGATACTCCTAACTCTCAATCCAATTTTTGATAATTGCCTGACAGCTTTAAGCACAATACATTTTATATCCAAAATTGATGTGGATAAATTGGGAAAAAAGTATGCAACAGGCTGTTTCCAGTTCGAATGTATGCTTTTTGTCATGACTACCAAGGCATATTCTTCTATAGAAGCCGTTTTCTTGTTAAATAATTCTCCAAAACCAACTATTATATCCTTTCCTATATTGTAGAATAAGTTTGACTTGATGATCATTGTAATCCTTATCTTGATTACTGAAATCATTGATTTTTAGTTGAATGTTCATTATATATTCATTACTTCAATCTTACATAATAAATAATAGAAAAACAGACTTTTTTTCGTCAATTGGAAATCGAAAAAAATGAATGCCGATATCACCCTGCAAATTACAGCAACCCACAGCTCGACACTTGCTTACTTTGAAACTAAAAACAAATTTTTCACAAATAAAAAACCACCATTTACAACAACTCACTCTGTAATCATATTCTAGGCCTCAATTTGGCTCGCTTGGTAAACGTCTCAGATTCAGCCGTTTGCGCTGTAGTTCAGCCGCGCATAAAATTCGAGGGGGGGGATTCTTGACCCAAAAATGGCAGAGAGTGAACTTACTCGTGTTTACTTCTATACGGTGGTCTCAATATCACGACCAAACAAATATAATTCCGGTCATGAAATATTTCTGCAGTTGATTCAGTGGGATGTCCACTGCGACCTGCAGACAGAGCCAGGAAACATTTCCACAAAGATACTTCGGGTGGGAGTCGGAATAATAATTAATATTCCGGAGAAGTGCATTGTGGTATGCTCAATGTTGTCCCTTGCCTCTCATGTAGACTTACGAATTTGTAGGTTCATGTGGCAGATACCCAACAGAAAAACAACAACTAACCCAGCTAATGACGTGGAGAAAGTTGAAGTAAAACCATCAGGCACTGGTTTAAACGTCTTCAATTGGGAATATTTGTCGCAAGTTATTTCCCACTATGAAAAGTAGAAATTAATTTCGTTTGATCGATCGGACCAACCGATAGACCTGTTTCGAGGTGATTGCTCTATCAGCGTATCACGACCAAAGAAATATAATTCCAGCTAGTCATGGGATGTCCACTGCGCCACCTGCAGACAGAGCCTGGAAACAATTCCACAAACATACTCCGGGGTGGAAGTCAGAATAATAATCAATATTCCGGTGAGGTGCATTGTGACACGCTCAATATTACCCCTTTCACCTTCTGATCTATTGATTGGGAAACTAACCATTCTCTCACAATTGCTGTGACCGAGCAACCCTTCTGTAGGAAATTCAGTTTTTTCTACTTAACGTTGGTATACAAGTATCAGTAAAATGCTTCAAAAATTATGTAGATATTATACCTACTAAACAATAACTTTGGAAAGACGACGTTTGAATTAATGGCATTCCGAGGAATATCAAAATTTGAATTTTCAGATGATCATTACCAACAATTTTAACAGTTACCTTTCCTCTGAACACTACTTCATTTGAAAATATTGTTTTTTGTAAAATTATTATTTCTAAACAATAAATAAGATAATAGTAGCTTAGTGTTGACGCTTCTAGAGAATAGCCGAAACTCATTTTGTACTAGTGAATCTTTTTGGACCAATAATGACTCTGTATAAATCATATAGAGAATGATATTGTCACGAGCAATTGAACAAAGTGAACACTACTTTATTTACAATTTTATTGTTAAGCTTCCTATTATCCCAACAATGAATATGCTATCCACTTTTTCAAAGAAAGTTAATTAAAATAATCAAAAATATCAATGAGAACTTTTCAGGAAGACATCTAGATTATGCTCAGAATATTCTTTAAGATACAAGCCATAAGAAAAACTCTATTCTAAACAACTACTTTCGAATATGAACATTGAACTAGCTTTTTGTTTTTCAGTTTGTATGTCGAATATTTCCAATAAAACACTTTCTCCAAATATCAGAACTGCAACACCCTTCTAGACCCCAGTTTCACCAGTCAAGTTTGCCTCTTCAGTAGATGAAGAAGATCAAGACGCCAACTTGGTTGGTGAAAGAGTGTAAAGCTAACAGTGATCCAAATAGAATAACAGGTATTTTGGAAGAAAAAAAACGTTTTAACAAAATAAATAGATGAAAAAACTCTCTTTGGCACTCAAATGATCGATATGTTCTAATTCCAATGTACTACGACAAATTTATTAGTGAATGCAAGTTTTCCTAAAGTGAATGAATCAATATCCAATTACCTGGAAGTGATAAAGTTATGTATATGTTTATATTAGCAATTTGACAAAGTGATTTCTCACATTACATAAGTACTTTGGAATAATTGGCGAATTTCATCGGTTGGTTTTATGTTGATTTCAAAGTGGATAGATATTTATTCAATTATTCGACTTGAATTATTGTTGATGAAAATATTTCATTCTAAACTAACATCAAAGAAATCAAAATTTACACGAAAAATTCAAAAACCTTCCTTATTCAACAAAATACAGTACCAACCACAATCGGAAAAACACTTATACACGTAATTATAGCAATTTTCTGTTCTGATAGAAGACTGAAACTTCAGTATTCAATAATAGCTATGCAAGATTATAAATATTCATATACACCTTTCATGAGCTCATTCGTAAAGTAATCTGCAAATCTTACCTACTTACCAAATATGGATTTCTCTTGGCGTCGAAAGTATGTTTTATTAAATAATTTGAACTCATTTATCTCCATTATATTTCTTCATCTTGATTTGACTAAATTATCATCACCCATATTTTTATCCTCGTCAATATTATTTTAAGATGAGTTTTCTACTCCATACCAGCTAATATCAAGTAATCAGTTGTTTGAAGTATTTGAAAGTTCGCCTTATGAGTAACATACATTTATTTCATGAAAAAAATAAACTCTCTCAAGTTTTAGTATTCTCTAAAAAATATTTTATCAGAACATTAAAAACGAGAGCGAAATAGAAGGTATCTATTACTTTGAGAGATAGTAATCGAAAAATTATAATAGACATAAATCTCACATTGGAATCAGATTTGTTTGGTGGTAATATTACCTGGTTAATATAAACTCAAAACTACCTCACGAGTTTTCATGCGGTTTTCACAAATATGCGGAGGGATGTTCATGTGAACAATTCATTATTATTTTAAGTGAATTGTTTGAAATATGTCGATGTTATCCGTGGTATGTCTGGGCGGAAGTCCTACCCTGTAAGCTTTCGTCTTAAAAGCTGCATAATCCCTTCGAAATATAATATAAACAATTCATATACATACACATTTTAATGTTCAAAATAATGTAGTAATTTTGAAGCTATTCAGGTAGATACAATATCAACCCTAACAAATGAATAGTTAACTTAAGCATTTCGGAGTTATTTTGAACCTAAAAATATAGCGCGAAAAAATAAATTCAAGCTGCCTGACTAACCGAGGCGTTATGGTAGTATTTTTTAAATTTTTGGGTAGATGACATCTTACCTATATCCTTACATATAGTAAAAAAAAAAGATCAACTTCAAATTGTAAGAAGTCGATGGATCTTTCTTTATATACCCCTAACAATAGGTTGGCCTACCCATGATAGAAAAGACGAATTATCTACAATGTTTCAGAACATTCCATAGCATTTGAGACTTATCTGGAATATTTCAAAAAGACCTGGTATGTTCTGGCATGCTCCGGTATGTTAACGAACGTTTAAAAATTTCAAAATGCGTTGGTATGTTCCGGATTGTGTGGAATGATATCGAATACTCCTGAAGTTTCCGTTGTGTTCTAGACATTTCTGGAGTGAGAAATGTTCAGCCCTTATATCTTCAAAAGCAGATCTTTCAGGTGAAAACGGAAGCCCCTTCTTGGATGGGAGATAAAGGGCTGTCACACCCTTGAACTGGTTCCAGACTATGTCTGACCATTCCAGAAAGATCCGGTATATTCAGGGTTGGTGTAGAATCTGTAGAATACTTCCTATTGATTGTTTCTTGCACAATATAATCAGAGATGTTTCCAAACGTTCTGGATTGTTACTGAATATTCCACCACATTCCAGAATGTTCCGGGATGTTCTGGAATTTTGTGGAATACTTTCGATTAGGCACTTTTGATATTTTGGCCCATTCTAGAACTTTCTAGAGGACTAAACTTCCCGTCCTCATATCTTCAAATGAACCCACTTTAGGTGAAAACAGGAACATTCCTTATAGACAAGCTGACATGACCCTAAATGTAGGGATATATCAATCAATAAATTTACTTATTTAGCCAGTCATATCACAATATTTTACAATCCAGTTTCACTACAAATTTCATTTAGAGTTTTGAGACTAAATTGTCTCCCACTTTGTTCTTGTATTATTCCAATATTGCTCCTTTCATCAGTCGGTCTAGCATTTTTTGTATGTTAAGTATATTTAGTTTCAAGTTGTTGTTCTCATGTACTCGTGATCCACTGTTTGGAACCTTTGGTGTAGTAAAGAATATCACTGGAGTTATATCCCAACACCAAACCGTTATTTTAAGAACTCGACACGTGTTTCGATAACCAAGTGATCATCTTCAAGAGAAAGATTGAAGGAAGTTTAATCTTCCTCTTGAAGATGCTACCTTATTGATCGAAACAAGTGTCGAGGTGTTAAAATAACGGTTTGGTGTTGGTATAAAACTTCAGTCAAGGTGTTAAATTAACGGTTTGGGGTTGGGATAAAACCCCAGTAATATTCATTTGTCATTCCTAAGTAAAAATTGTTTTTCTTGTTTAATAATTATAATTCCACTGACGAATTGGAAATCCATTTTCATGCTTTTCGTTTCTATCAACTGGATGGAATACTCATATGAACATTTCCTCAAAATGTTCGAAACAGTATTCGGTCCATTTATGAAGAGACGGAAGTTTGAACTTTAATCCTAACTCTGAATTGAATCCTATCTCATTTAATTTGACACGTGAATGTAACAAATAGTGATTTAGTTCATTATTTGGGTTCGTCCCAACCAATGGCCTTCAAACATATGGTCTATACTGAAGTAAAATTATAACTGAATATGAAGCAATCATCAACGCAGGTCAAGTTGTAGATATTATAACGACTTGCCTTTGTCTGGACATGGGAAAGGCGATTTCTACATGGTCTTCTGCAGCCTGTAGAAATGATGCTGAAACCTCAACCATTGCATATTGATAGAGATTGCAATTAGTGATTTTAGATTAAATGGTCAAGCTAAAATGAAATCTTTAATTGTTTTTGTATCATTTTGCTGAAATTATTGGTGAAAGTTTGAGCTTGATTTTGATCGCCGTCAATCATGAATACCGTATGATCCACGGTTATGTGGGGTTAACATTTCCAAGATGGATGATGTGATTGACTTCTCCGTCAACGGGCCAAGGCTCAAGTCCTCTGAAACTTTACCTTTCAAGTAAAACTACATGGCTAAAAGAAACGTGTCCTTGGAAAGTGGAAAGAAAACAAATGTTTCAAGTATCTGTGTGTTACCAGCGAGCATTCCAAGTGTGAGACCTCAATACACTCTAAACGAACCTGGCACTGTGAGTTCCCTGATATGGAAGGAGTGTCATATTATAAAAACAAGTTTGTTTGTTCAATAGTTACATGAAACTGGTAAAAATCAAAAGAGGAAATACTTGTTTTCACAATTATTTTGCTTGTTTATTATTTACCATTCACAGTAACGATGTCAGTTCAATTAATATGAAAAAATAATCAATCAATTCCAGCATGAACAGTTTTAGAAAAGAAACTCCATCACGAACTATAAAACTATGAACCTATCTACCACTCTGAGTTACACAACATACTTTCAGATTGATCTACCAATACCAAATGTTTAGAAACTGTTTGTGTTTGAAACTGGATTGATCAAGTTGTGAAGTAAAACGCCCTGTATAGAAGTAATATTCCGGGTCAGATCGATTAAGTGCCTCATCATAAGAAGCTGAAGGGATGTAGAGTTGCCAAAGACACGAAATAGAAATTTAAGTTGTTGAGAGACTGTTTTGGAAATAATGTTACGTGCTTGTGTTATGAAAGAGTATAGATGATCGAGACCGAGTATTGAAATAGATTACCATTTGTGCTGCTATGCCGTTTACTTCACTAAAATGAAAAATAAATCTAGATACTCAATGAATAATCGAAATTAAACTCTGAAAACGTATTAATTTTCACAAACCCCAGTTTTGAAATGTTATCTCAAATTACAGGAATCGAAATTCTAAAAATTAACCTGCAATAAAGTATTACGTGTATTACGGTAAATTTCAGGTTTATGTCGTGTCTGATCTGGTGATCTTTCAGCGGGATCTCATGAAAATTATCTACTCGTAATATTAAGTTGAAATTTCATTTTTTTGGAAGATATTCTACTATCTGTATCATGTTAAGAAGTTGGTTGCAACATAAGTTCATTCAGAAGCCAGTATATTTTTTACAACAATAATAATGATATATTATTTACCATCACATAAAATATTCTTCAGTAGATCACATAACAAGATAAATATGTTAGGTCTTGAAACCAATTCTTCCACATAAACCCCAATAAAAATGAATGAATATTCTAGCTTTAGTTGCATGTAAATAGAACTCAAATATAATTAAAAAATATTCTAAAAAATTCATGTTCCATTTTCAAACAAATGTTTTTTGGCATTTTTGAAGTGTTAATTGATCCAGGAGACTGTCGTGAAGAGATATCTGGTAGGTAAATGACCTTTTATTAATTTCTTTATTGTGTGCAGGGATATGGATGATATTTTTTCTCCGTAGATTGACGTTATGCACCTCTGTCCTGTATATAGTAAAAAGTGAGACCATGTAATTTGCGTCCGTTATACATACTCAACCATCCCGCATTCTTCAGCTTATGTGAAATTCTTTCTCCCATCATAATGTGACACATCAATCGAAGATAATTTTGAACTTTTTTAATTCGACGTTATCACTACATTCTATACATGAAGCATACACAATGTCACTGTGATTGAAATGGGACAATATCATAGTATCGCTCAACATCTTCTTTACTTCCAAACTTAAATACATTCTCTGCTGATGTACCTACTTCAACGACGTATAGGCCTTGCGATGTTTTTCCGGAGCATGTGCTTTGAAACGTAATTTATAATCTATAAGTAAACCTAAATTTTTGTAGCTGTCACAATGAATTTGCGTATCATCAGCAAACATGTGGTAATTGCAATATGTCAGATGATTATGAAAATTGGAGGTATACAATATATATAAAAATAGCCCCAATACATTACCTTGTGGAACACTTTGGTGAACCACTATGCTATTCTCTCATTTTCTATTTCAATATACTAGGTTCGGTTTGATGAATATTATTTGAGAAAAGAACAAGCAGAAATACTCGAACCAATGAAATAAAATTGATAATATTGTAAATATTTGATGATTTAACGTGTCAATGCCCTAGAATAGTCAATGGAAACCAAAACACATCTCATTTTTATCCAAGGCTTTCTAGAGTTGACTGAATTCGGTGAACCTCTTTTATTTATGGGTCGACCTGACATTTCTCTCTTATAGACTACATCGTTTACGTTCCAAAATCATAACTAAGAAGTACCATTACAGAATATATCCAACATGGATAGAAATCTTGATATAGTCTGTTGAACATTTTTACTTGTGAATTTGTTTCTGCCTTTATTGCTAAGACTAGTGTTCTTCAACTTTTGAAAACATGTTTAGCAAAAATTCTGAAGATCAAATTATTCTCTTTTCATTTAACAACCTATTCGTATTTAATCGTAGAAGAACTTGATTTGGGATTAAGAATATGAGTATACCTAAAAGTATACTGAGATTTAATGAAAACTAGTGATCACACTTGATTTAACTCTTGTGAAGATAAAGACGATGACATCATCTCCTACGAAGATTCATCTATGGGATTTACATATTCACATTCACACATTTACACATTCTTCGAACATCAAAAGTGAGCAAGCCTCTCCAAGGCGGTCAGTTGCAGAAGCAAGCTTCAACATCGATCGCCGAAAGAGATTCGTCTTCTGTCTTTCACTGCAGCTTTTACTGCAAGGCAGCTAGATGAACTTATGATCCAGCACCAGACAGCGCTATTTCGATTAGGTTTCATCAGTGGTGCTAGACTGAACCAGTGTACTGTCCTGAGCCGGAGAAGCCTGAAAGTGGAGGCTATGGTACCTCCCCTTACGAAGATGACATCTATGACAGTACAGGCTCCCCAAGATGATCAGTTCAAAATCAAGCTTTAACATCGATCGCCGTCTATTTTTCACAGAAAGGCAGCTAGATGTACTTGTGATCCAACACCAGACAGTACTCTTTCGATCCACCAGGTCCAATCAGTGGTGCTAGACTGAATAACTGTGCTTTCCTGAAAAAGACAAGCCTGAAAGTGAAGGAGATGTTATCTCCCCTCACGAAGATGGCATGTATGATAGTACAGTAGTTTGCAGTCTCTTAGAGCTTGCCATATAGCGTATTGTTCTGCGATAAAAATTGATTCTGATGGAAAAAGTGCCCATGAGTAAGAAGTATTACCAACAATTAGTGGTCAATCTACACCTGTTTCTGTTGATACTCTGCTATTTCTATTAACATTGACATTGCTTGAACATGAGAGTTTGGAAACAATTTTGATGTTGGGTAATTCCCAGGTTGAGAAAACTCGACCCGTGGTATGTTCAACTCTTGTCCAATTCTGTATGATTCGAATGCAATTCCAATGTTTTATAGATCCAGATATTTTGATATTTCACACAATAACATTGCATACACACCACAATAAAATATTGATGTAAACGGTTTGAAATCAGTTTGTGATTGCATTATTACAAAATTGAAACATTAATGTCACAGGAGCAAATCATTATTGTTTCCTACCTCGACCTCTTTTTCCATCTCTACGTCGATTCGAACGATGAGGTTTACCACTATCTTCCTCTGATGTGTTTACAATTTATTCTATTTGTCTCTCAAATGTACTAGATTGTTGAGACAAATTATGTTCCTAATTATGTTCACTAATAGAATTTACCTGCCGTAAGTTTTGTGTTGTTCAATTTGATGGTTATAGTTCCTTCCACAAATGCTTCTAAGCATGGAAGTATTTCTTTTATAATTTCCTAATGTTTATTAGTTACTTGTTACCTGAGAATTTGATATATTTGGTGTAGGTGTAGTAACACCACCACTGATAAAAATTCAGAGTTAGTGTAGAGGGCTAGATCTGAAGTGAGAGAGTTAAATCCAGCTTCTCAACGAAGCCGATAACTTTACTTGGTGAGTAATCTTCCAGGTTAGTTGGCCAGAGTGGTACTCAGTCAAACACTCTGATTCAGTTCGCGGCGTGTCAGGTACATATTATGAGCTATGTTACCAGAGTTTCCTAGGGTCAAGTGGGTAAGGAACTCAAATATATGGTTTAGTAAGTAAGCCCACTGATGAATTGCAGACAGACTTCTCGCCATGGCTGTAGGGGACTAACTGTACTCACCAGCTAAAAGACGCTGTCCTTATCCTCTCAGATAACATTATTCAGGTCGGAATGTGCAACTCTGGAATCGTACCTGTGAGTTATGTTGTAAAATATTATCTTTGAATTAAGGAATTCTGAAGAGGATGTAATGGATTGGTGGGCAATGCAATTGGGCGATGTTCAAGGTGTAAGATTCCCACCTGGTACCGAAAGCAATTTACCCGTAACAGGGCATCTGTTTGTCAGCCTCCTAACGATTTTAAAAAAACTTCCTACCATGGCTGTAGAGAAACAACTGCACCCACCAGCTAGGAAACGCTGTCTTGATACTTTCAGTTAACTTCATTCAGGTCGGAATGTGCAACCTTGGAATCGTACCTATGGGTTATCTTCTGCAATATCATTATGAATTGACTGAGCCGTTACTTGGTTAAAATCGATAACATTAACTACGATAATAATTACAATATTTTCACAAATGTTTCAATTTCTAGACGCGTTTCGGTAACACCGTAGCTTCCTCGGAAGAAGTGAATGAAGTGTTTGTGAAAAGCATCTAAAATTGGAATATTTGTGATAATTGTGTAATCATCAACATGAATAATTCTACTATATTCGCTATGGTAGATATAATGGAATATTGGAGATGTTACAGTTGATTGGTAAATGACGAATTTGTGGGATGTTCAAGATGTAAGATTTCCACATTGATATCTGAAGCAACTTACCTAAACGAGGGAATCTGTACATCAGCTATATCTGACGATACATTAGATCATAGCTTTGAGCGTAAGTATTCGCTGACCTGCTCAAAGAGAGTATGTTCTTTTCTGATACAGACTCTCCTACCCCTGCTCAAAAATTTGGCTCAATGCTCTTGTGGAACCGATAGATCACTAGCTAGCTACACCAAAGGGTGCTAGCTACACCAAAGGGTATCTTTGCATGTCTTTGTAAATGTATGTTCGCAAACAGAATCAAGAGTTGGAAAACAGAAGATCTTGTTCTTAATCCAAGGATACAAGGAGGATATTTGAGGCATTCAGTAGGCGTCCATCCCCTCTGCAGATTCAATTTTGGATTATTTGGTTACATCATGTTCCATGTAAACGAGTAGGCAGGTCCATCACGGCAGGGCCTCACATAAGTTCAACAAAACTTTATACGGTGAGATGGCGCCCGGGATTTCTAAGTGCTGGTGACACTGAGTGAGCTCAAGGTTAAACAAGGACGATTTTTGTATCAACAGGTAATACCTCACCTTGAAGAGGTATTCTAATGCCCCTACCCGACTTCAGGGCAACAGAGTTAGAGTGCAAGCAAATGAAAAACAACAGACACCCAAGAGTACGAGTAATGAAATATTTGTGAATATTTATCTATTCCAGGCCTAGAAATATTCATTTCACTTTCGTGTCAGGTATCGGCTCTGTTGGCAAATCCCAAATGAATTAGAGTCGAATTTCCATGGCGTAGATCATTGCAGAAAATAACGTTGGTAATATATGCATATTTATTATAATATGCATTCGCCTGTTTTCTTCAGACTTTCACTTTGTTCATCGTTTATCATTTTTTTCTCCTCAAGGTAAAGGTCAGATTCCTGGCTAGAAAATACCCACGAAACGTTGTTCAGTAACGATTTACGACAATATTTTAACTAATCGTGTTGACATCTACGACGATAATATCTGATGAATGTGAAGTGAAATTACTCTCAATCGTAATATTATTATAGGGGGTATATATAAACATAACTCACAATACGTCAGTTATGGCGTAAATTTCTGGGTGGAACAATAAACACTTTTCAACCTTCATCAGTTAATACAATTGATGAAAATACTTTGACGTATACTATTATCGTCGGTGGTCCTGTATATCCTCAAATATACAAACTGTCCCAAAACTTTACATTCGGAACAACTAGAAATATCGAAAGAAAAATATCTTCCGAAAATAACTTTTTTCCATTCAGTTTGTACTTCAAATATTTGTTATGGAACCTCAACAGATATTCATAGGAATGATCCACACAACGTAATACAGAAAAGACATTGATAAAAAAATCTCTTACATAGAAATATACGACTATACTTATACTCCACGAAGTTTTGGACCAAAAACACTTTTTTTCACTCAGCACCTTTTTGAACTTTCGAAGATGAAAATACACACATTCCTTGCACAAGAATACGACTTCATGTCACCGTATGAGACAAATCTGTCACGACGACAATGCACGAAAGATTTTACGAGCTGAAAAGTCATCTTCATTTCAAGCAGATTGGAGCCCAGCTCCATTACCCTTAGGACTGATGCTCGTCAGAAGGACGAGTAGTTTACGCGGTGCTGATGAAGAGTTGAATACATGTGTTTTCAATACGAAACTTCAAGAGGTATACCTTAAAGCTGGAAGATTGTCATGTTAGTAAAATGTTTTATCAATACTCTTTCATATAAATATTACTGGAGTTTTTTCCCAACACCAAACCGTTATTTTAACACCTCGACAAGTGTTTCGATCACCAAGTGATCATCTTCAAGAGAAAGATGAAACTAATCATACTTCCCTATTTATACAATAGATACCTGTTTCAGGTACCTGTGTCTTGAGTGTCTCAAATTAATATTACAATGGGGAATGTTCCTCCTGACAAAAATCAAGTAGTTTTCATAAAAGAGCTCTAAAACAACGCACTTATGTTCCGATTTCCGAGACAATCTATGACATATGACATTTTGTGCACCTAACCTATCTTACTCTAGATAAATAAATAACAAAACAACTGTTGTTTATGTGGTCTGTGGAGGTGGCATTGAACTATAATTTATATTT
>WOGP01000037.1:0-12527 GCA_015342065.1 Leptinotarsa undecemlineata
AGGAAATCTAGGAGAATTATTGGACTAATTTTTCTACCGATTTATTATTATTTGACGAAAATTCAACTCACCATGTTATAGAATTCCTAGCAGCAGCAAAACAAATCAGCGCAGTGCTTAATACTATCAAAACGCTTCTCAATGAAGACAAAATCGAGGGCTTATGATGGACATTTTGAGAAGGTGAATTGTTTTTTCTTGTAGGAGTTAATTCGCCGCTTGATGACGATGATTCATCTTCATATTTCGCTGACATAATGATTCCTGCAAAAAAATACATTTATGAACAAACTCCCCACTCTAATTGATTTTTTTTTATTTGAAAATTATAAGAAAACGTATTGTAACGCCTGTGCTCTCTTCAAGAAGTAAGACTCATGAAATGGACAATTTTATTCAGAGAAACAGTAATAAAAATTAAAACAATAATAATCTCTAATGCAATTATCACAACTTAGTATTACAACAGAAAAATCTGTTTAAAATATGTTTTTCCGTTAACTCCGCCCCCCTACGAGCAATAACTTTCAAAAGTCGAAACTTGTGCGAGCTAAGGACTAACGAGATCTTACCTTTCAACGTGTGATTCCTAACACGGGTTAGGAGTCTATCAATTCGCTATCACTGCAACTTGGACAACAACTGATTCTACGTCGCTCTCAGCGAAATATTCAACAACCAGATGGAAGTTTCTGGACTTCTCTCCACCTAAATCCTTTCTCAACTATAATTACTTCTCTGTCAGCACCTACTCGAATAACGATAGACAGCTATGTTTCCCGTTGGTTGTTAGAGCAGTATATGCCCACCTGGAGGCAATATAATGGTTGTTTCTAAAGTTTTATCCGTTTTTATGAGTCTACTTTAATTTTTGACTGATCCTGATTGGCGAAGGTTCTACCAGTAAGAAAGTAATCAAAGTGCTTGAAAAGATAGTAGACTGTTGGGTGAGGCTCAATTCGTTTAATTTTTGAACGTTCAATTGTGAAACGGGCATTGTACTAGAGCAGGATTGGACCTCTTTTGATGACCAGTGCAGCTGAAGCAATTTTTAATAAATGCAATTTTAATAAATGCCTTGGAGTGAGTCAATCCTGGAAGATTCTGCCAGAAGTCCATAAATCTTCTTGCCATCAAGGTGTTCAGTGTTTGTTTGGCAAAGCCCAAAGCGATGCCAATGACAGGTTCTGGTCCAATGAAGCCGCTTGCACCTCACAGTAGGACTCTGTTGTATGAATTTATAGTAAATTACACCAGCCGCTGACCACCATACAGTAACCATGGTCTTATTTGATGGATTTTTGCCTTTGGAGAGTGCCTGGGTAGCTCATCGGTGTCCATCCACTGTCCTGAACGTGTCCTGTTGTAGACGTAGATGATCCACAATCCGATCCAAAAAAAAGGATCGCTTTCGTTGCCCAAAAGCGAAGAAGAACATACCTCGTAACATGACATCCATTTTTCAAGCTTTTTGACCTTTCCAATACGTTTAAAAGCATCAAAAATCGTTATACAATAGTTTCTGCAAGCGCTTGAGGAAGCTATTGTGTATCGAAACACGTGTTTTTGTAAAACCCTTTATATTGGAAATCATACAATGAACTGTTTCAATGAGTTTTAATATGGATTTTCATCAAGTATCGGCCAGTTCTACTCAATTATTGTTCCTGGATGTTTCGTCCGTATCTGCGAAGGGTATCAAAAACTAAAGCATGTCAATTACTCTTTCATTGGCTACTAGACGAATTAGTATTTGTGACAGTTACTAATATTCATTAGTCAGAGCGATGGTATGTGAACCAAATGGTACTTGATTAATAGATTCGTTTGTATACATTAGAATTATTGAAAACTAGCATAGCTTACCAATTATATGAGTACCACGAATAAAGTGAGACTTGATAGCAGTTTCAATGAATTCAACTCCACATGGGTTGGATAGCAATAATGCTCTCAAACTGAGAAAATATTTTAACTCTATTGTGCTATTTCTGAAATGTCTCGTATAATTCCTAAATTAATGAATTCATGGGAAAATTCTTAATAACCTTTATTAGTAGATACTCATTAAGATCTATAAAACGGAAAGAGAAATGAAAATTTCTATGTTTTTTGCCACTTTTAATTGCAACTAACGTTACTGCAGTTTAGTCCTATATGGACATTTTCAAACTTATACAATAATGAGTTTATTGTATGAGTTTGAAAATGTCCATATAGGACGGAAAACATAGAAATTTTCATTTCTCTGTTCATTATGATCTCCTACCAAGTAGTAAAGCCAACATCCATCAATTTATTCCATACAACGAGTTGAAATATATTTTAGTGTTTGTAACTATTTAGAAAATATATCTGATAACATTTTATTGTGGGGTTGTCAGTATGAATACCTATACCTATATTCATAACTCTGTGAGCCACGCCAGAAGCATCATGGCAACTCGTAGTCTTCTTAACCATGTCACAACCGATCTTCAACTCGAGAAAAATATTTGGTCAAAGTTGGTTTCGAACCCGCTATAATGTAATTGTAATTAATTTCTAAAATAATCATTTTACGAGAAAAACGTATACGACATTTTTTATAGGATTCGTTAAGGTTAACGAAATTGATTCTATAGAAATTTTAGACATTTACAACTCTTTCTGTACTATAGCAATTACGAAAAAATTGTATAATGAAGTATTTTGCTGTTGAAAGAAACTCGCTTTGACGAAATTTTTGAAGGCGATCATTATTTTGAGTAGTTTTTGAAATTACTATTTATAAGAATTAGTTAATAATGTGAACAAGCTATTTTAACAATTCAACAATGAATAAAGAATACAGAAGTTACACGATAGGATAAAAAAATAACTGTATGAAAAACTACAAAACTGAATACAGAGTTATGTGATTTGTTCACTTTCTCAACATAAAAGGTTAAAAAATCAATGAGTTCTTGCGTTTTTCTAAAATATCATCACAGTAATGTTTCTTTCTCGTTGGTCACCCTGTATGAATCAACTTGTTTCAATGCCAGCGTTTGGCAATAAATGAACAAGTGAATCGAAACAAATTAAATTATTCAATAAAATAACGATGATTCCCGTATGCAAGCTGTTCTTAAAATTGCTGCAGAGTGTATTATCAGATTTCAATTACCTACTTGTCTTATGCACTTTTTTTAGTTATAAACACCAAAAAATTAGTTTGTTCTTCCCTAGGTACATAGGCCTTTGTTGTTCACCGATTTATTTCTAATAGGATGCGAGTTTGTTAAACAATTGAATACTCAATTGTGTATGTTATCACTAGCAATTATTTTCGGGGTTACAAAAACCATGATGTTAAAAATGTTCAGGCACACAATTGAAAACTCACTTTTCCGTTGTTTGTATTTCCTCTTCTTGGATTGCTTATGCTTTTTATGCATCATTCATTCGCAGGATAGATTTCACTACTAACAAAGTAATGAGTAATTTAAACAACGCATGCCAACTAGGTACATTTATTTATTTACTTCCTCTCTCACAGGAGATATTAATTGTCTGTTCATGTGCAATTTGTATATACGAAAATCTTAGCTTGCTAATATTACTATATAAAACATGGCTACCGAAGTGAATGAGCTGTTTAAAAATCCCTCCTAAATATGTAGTTCCTTTAATATATCCTGTATGTAACAGAGGCGGGCTAAGCGAAACTGTGTAATAAGGAAACACTAAAATTCTATAGGTAAAAAACTAGAGCACTAAAATGTTTGCTATTTAAAAAAATATAATAGAATAAGGCACACGCATGTATTTTTTGTATTCTTTTGAATAAATTCAAATGGACTGGCAAGCCGATGCGACACGCGTGATAAAGATATATTGCAATTGCGTTTTACGTAGCGAATCATTTTGAAGGTTAAAGTAGCATCTTTGTTTTGTGTTGTCTTTAGGTATATAGAAACTTACTTATTTCAAAATTGAAATTGATAATTGAGAACAAACTTTTGTGTGAATTTTATCAAAGGTACTAGGGGGGTACCCTAGTTAATATGAGATTGGGTGCAGGTGAAATTAAAGGGATACTGATTTTGCTTTATATACCCCAACCGCTACGTAACCCTTGTCATACGAAAAAAAGCTTCGAATAGCCCACAATGCTCCACAAAATTCCACAATGATCTTGGATCTTCTGAGATTTTCCCGATTATGGTTAATTGACTTTTGATATTGAAATAAAAATGTGATATGGCCCTTCAGCGTCTTCGTATTTATATAATATATCTCAAGGAGTTTTTTTACCATTTTGCCATCAACATATTCATAAATAAGTATTGGCAGTGTTATCGGATACTGGTTCTGAGGAGTGAATGTTCAAATGTAGTTTATAATGGGAAAGCAGATTGAATTAGTTCTCGACGGTAGCCGGGCGGTTCGACGTGGGTGCTTTGTTCACTCAGTCAATCGGCCGATATGTGAGTCGATGGTTCAAACCACAGGCTGAACGCTCGATTTTCACTTGCTATCGTCCAATCCGTGTTAGGAATCACACTTTAAAAGGTAAGATCTCGATAGTCCCTAGCTCGCACAAGTTTTGACTTCTGAGAGTTGTCGTTTGTAGGGGTGCGATAACTGGTTAACGGAAAAACATATTTTAAACATAACAATATACTTTAAACGATAGAAACGAATGAAATGAATACGTTGATTACAAAGTCTGATTGAACAAGCTTATAACCCACGCACAGATGTAACATTGGTAACAGAGGATATTTGGTAAGAAAAAAAAATATGAATAACATAATTAAAAGTTTCTGAAGCCTGGAAAACAGTTATACTTCAACCAAATACTGCTTGGAAATAAGTAAGTAATGAGAAGACTAGGTTTTTATTTTGCAAACTGTCTCTTACTCATTTGACATATATTATGGCGTTGTTTTGCAATTCCATGCACCAGAGCCCAAGAGCCGCCACTGGTAGAAAGGGCTGGCTGAATTCGTGTTAGTAACTCTAGATTGTCAACTAGTTACTACAACTACACTTCGATAATCTGGACACATATGGTTTCGACTACTGTGGGATTAGTGAAGTATCCAGACTAGGCAGTGTCACATTTTAATCCTCTTATAACCGGAGATAAGTAGATATATTGATAAAAAAAACTATAGTTTTGATCAAAATGAGACAGTTTTTAGTCTTTTTGCAGAGAATCAGTGAGGAGTTCTTGAATTAGGCGTTTTGGGAGGGTGGACATTTTTCCCACCTTCAACCGACTGAAAAAATTAAAGTAAATGGAAAGCTGTAAAAGGGACATTACATTATATTAACAGGCACCCTTGTTGTCGTACGGGATATACATCCCGATGTAAAAATTACTTGAAATTAAGAGTATAGTGGTTGAAGAACCTTTTTTGGTTTTTCACTTCTCTATCATTATATGAAAGGTGGGGAACTTCCGAAAAAAAGAAAAATGAAATACAATAATAAAATTCATTCATCTCTTCTCATTTGTTTTTAATGACGATATGTCGTTTTATGTGATTTTTCTTCAGATTTTTTTAATTGCTCTACTGTACCTTATTTTCAATATTATTGTTTATTTGATAGGTAGAAATGGAACCTCTGGAGTAGGTAAAATTAATCTAAAATATTTTTTCCACACCAGAACAAAAAAAACCGTCTCCCGATGCGCGTTTCTAAATGTTTTTGTTATAGTTTGGGAAAAGTGTTTTCTTTAGATTAAGTATGTGTATCTCTTTCAGCTAATCATGATGCGATTTGACGTTTTTCGCTTTATTCTAAGATAATTTTTTTAATGGATGCACAGACTGTTAAGTTACATGAACGCTAATTGGGAATTCAATAGTGTTACGTTAGTGGCTCCCAAAGTATGTGGGCATCTAAACGTGGAGATCAGATTGCTATATCGTGACGTCACATTGTCACTAACTATGCGTCAGGAATCTCCAAAAAACGAGAAGAGTCCGAAGAATTTTTACGGGGTATGTATACGAGTTCCAGAGGCATATTAGTTTAGACAAGAGACGAGATTAGAAGTAACAGTGAAATTGTAAAATAGGTACGATATTTATAAATTATGATTTGAAGTAAGAAGTGTTCAGTGTTGTAATTTTGGAATAATTGAAATATCCTAAATTTAAAAACGTCATTCAAATAAGTTCTAAAACCGACTCAATATCTCTTACTGTTTTCAAGTTTCCACTTCTCATCCTAGAGGTAGAGTATATTGCTCTTGTATTAGGACTTGCCAGCTGGTAAGATTAAAAAATAATAATAATTTTCGCTGCACCTTATCCTTTATAATTTCTGTTGCAAATCGTGGTCACACAAGTTGTTTGATTCTCTTTTAATGCTATAAAATTAAACGAATTACAGGAAATGATATTGGAGATTTAGAAAAGTCAGTTCTGTCAGTTCAGTAATATTGTCAGTTCAGTAATATTGAGTTAATGAAAGTTGGACTTCAAAGTTCACTTACCTTCTTACACACCTTCTTAAAATGCCTAAACCTCCGGATATAAAATTAAAAAATATTACCGATCATTCTTTCCTTTCTTGAAATAATTTCATTTTGTCATGTTTGTTTCAAACACCATCTGAGCTACAAATGCTCGGCTGACAAATACTTAACGACATTTCATATCACTTAGGTACTGTACTCATAGCAAACTCAAAAAAATGTTTTTTAAAGATAGCTACAAATTTTTATAAAAAATGTCAGAATAAGACTATGTTTCGACAAAAGCGTGTGCAACTTATATGTGAATACTTATTCATATTCAAATTGGTTGGGAGTTTATTCACCTTCAGCATCATCTACATTTAATTAAATTTTACATTGCTGATATATCACCAGCACACGGAAATTGAATGACAAATTATACTTGAAAGAACAATGAAATAATTATTTACATTATCACATTACTACTTGGAAATCAGTTGACAACACACTTGCCTTTTCGAAATCACTTTTACAAATTTTTCACTAAAAAACGCAATAAGCGATTTTGTTATAATTTTTCGGTTTATAGTTTATATACTGTGATACAAAAGTTCCATTTCTACCGTATAATCAGACCCACTAATTTTATTTTATCTTCATTTTGCTATATAGTAACAAATCCAACAATATTTTGCCTGAATAAGGTGAAGATATTGTGAGTCGCCTAATTTTAGATTTACTGAGAATAAACGAAGATCAAGTTGAAAGACTTGATCTTCCAAATTTTGCAAAATATTGGAAGATTTTGTTTTCCTGGCACCGATTTTCCTTCAAATTTGATATTAGTTGAAACTGAAAAAATGCAAAAATAGCAATAATTTCTGTGAGATATGAGTAAATACTATAATAAAACTAATACCTTCGGTTGTGGAAATATTTCCATAAACTGTTTCAGTACTATTGATGAAAATTGTATATAACACGCAATTTAAATTTATCATTTTCATATACACCCTTCTCTGTTTACATTCAGTAAGTGAAACAAAGGATATATTCTTTCATTCCTATTCATTGTTGTTGAATTTTTTTTATTTTAATAGTTGATTGAATAAATGCACATTCTAATAAGTATCTAATAACAATGAATGTTGAAATTTATTGAATTTTGTCTAGTTAACTTAATGTTGCATATAATAAGTATCTCCAAAGGTGACTTTAAATTATGATACTCATCAACACAAATGATTTCATTTGATATCAATAATGTACTCAATTTTTTTTACACTCACCACCACTGTACTATTCTTCACTAATGTAAACACAGGTCTTTTCTGAAAAACGCGAAATACCATTCAGTAATCACTACATCAATACTGAAATTTTACTAAAAATAAATTCAACTTATTCGTAACCTACGTCGCCATCTGAGAGACGATAGATAAAACACAAAATAAGCGTATATTGAGATGTCAACAAAATTAGAAACCTATATAGTTTCAGATTTCTCTTTCAAAGATGGAGTAACAATTTATGGGCTCTTGCATATCTCGCTATTTTTGCTCAAATGTCAATAAACCGTTCTATTTACAATTATGAAAATACATTTTCCCTTCCTCAAATGAAATTTGAGATACTGCAAAATTATCAAAGTTCAGAATAAATTTCGTCATAACAAACCGCTTTCTCAGAGCTTTTCGGCTGCGTCATCAAATCTAATATGTTTTGGTATTTCAAAGGAAATGTGGCGACAATTGTAGTGGATTTCCTTCCAGTTGATGCTCTATAGATCAAAATATATTCATTCAACTGTCAACAGTGTGAGATATATTCTTTCAATGATGTAGGTATATTCTGTTGTTCCAAACTGAGTATTTGTTTATTATTTGCAAAACTTTATCTTTTTATTGATTTTTTCACAGCAACAGCCAAATATACAACTTCAATTTGAATGACAATCTGAAATGTGATTCAGTGTTGCTTAGCTCATATGAATTATAACCCACAGAAACTTTCACAGCATGAGGCTACTTAGATTTTTACGCCGTTATATATTTCAAAATCGGCAGAAGTATTAATTTGGCAACAACACACCAAGTAAATTCCTTGTTATGTTATGTTTTTTGACGAGTTTTTGTCCGTATTTTGTATACTCGATAATTGATAGATATTTGTCGATAATAAAAATAATCTGCAATTTAATGTGTTAGAAATCACACGTTAAAAGGTAGGACCTCGTTTGTCTTTGGCTCGCACAAGTTTCGACTTTTGAGAGTCATCGTTCGTAGGGAGGCGACAGCTGTTTACCGGATTTTTAAAACAGATTTAATCTGAAATACGTGAACTTAAACTTCCTTGAAGTCATATAATAGCACAGTAAAATTTATATAATTATTGCAAAACAAGATTTCTGGGATCTGGTTTCATCTATTAGTCATCTGATTACAGCTATATCTCTTTTGTCAGTTGACGTCCAAAGTTAGTATTGAAATAATCTAAACTGTCATCGGAGACGTTCGTTTATTTTCGACGAACAGGGTCCACAAACTAGGTTAGGTTAGCTCCAAAGTGACACTCCACCGCAACCCGCAAGGGTTTATTGTGGCTCACACTCTCGGCCAAATAAACCCAGCTTCTTAACGAAGCCATTTAGTTTGTATGGTGTGTGGTCTTTCAGGTCAGATGGTAAGAGTATGGCTCTTCCGAACTGTAAAGACCTGATTCGGTCCCCAGAGGGGCAGGCACAAAGTATAAGCTCTGTTAATGAGGTAGTCCGATAGTCAAGTTGCAAGAATCCCACCTTGATACCCACAACCTTCCCATATGAGGGTTTTTGCACGTCAGCTACACCTGACGATGCCTTAAATTCAACCGAGCAGGGCTTTTTCCCCTCTGGTTTTGATGAATCATCACTTGAGCGCAAACGTTTGCTAACCTGGTCATGGGAAGGCTTGTTCCCCCACCTGAGACAGATTCTGCGTATGCCACTCAAGAATTTAGTGCAAGGCGGTTTTATAAGGTACCCCGCTCTTGAGGAGATGACTCAGTCGTTTCCTGGCTGCACCACCAAACCTTTTTTTTAAGGTTCAGTTGTTGGATCAGAAGTTGGGGAGTTGAGAAGCTCTAGCTCCTCAACTGAATTCACAGGGAGGTCAGTTGGGAGTCGTAAACTCGACATCCATTTCTTCTGTAGACTCGCTCCTGAAGTAAATTTACAGGGATGTCAGTTTGACTCGTAAACTCGGCATTCATCTCCTCTGTAGACTCGCTCCTGAATTAAATTTACAGGGAGTTCAGTTGGAGACATAAACTCGACATCCATCTCCTCTATAGACTCGCTCCTGAACTAAATTTACAGGAAGATCAGTTACACACAGCTTAGGATTAAGCCATCGTTAGGATGCCATTCAGTTAGGAAATAACAGAACCACAAGTTATTCTGTCATTCCCGTATCCAGCGGGGCTACGTGGAAGCACGCAGTGGTTCAGGCAGTGAAAGATGAACAAGGACAGCCAACGTCCACCATCAAGTATCCAATTTTTCAAATTTTGTTCTCAAAGCGAAATTTTAATACATTGTATTTCATTGTTAATAAATTGTTTTAGCTTGATACTTCATTTCGAGGAATTTACATATTCAGCCTGAATATTTTCATGTAATGTAATCGAAAGAAATATTTAGTTTCCCATTCTTTTGGAATATCTGTCTTTCAGAGAAGAAGATGGATTCCTCGCTAAGTTACATGTGATAATTACTTCTACTAACCATCAATATCAAATACAGATTGGCCATGCCTGAACCGCTATTCAGAAATTAGTTTGGCATATACATACTTATTATATATATAATATACATATAATATACTTATATACATATAATATACTTATTATTCAATGATCTGTTTCTTGATAGGTTAACACTAATTTTACTATGATATGTTGTATTCAAAAGTTGTTCTTGAAATGTGTGGTATATAAATTACAAGAAATGTACCTCATCAAGAAAATGACAATTTGCTGCTGAACTGGTTTTTAGTTTTATCGTAAACCAAAGAGTGTAGGCAAAGAATGTTAGCTTTCACAGGCGGAGTTGACTGTCTCAAAGCTAATTTGTCAGCCGTAGCCTACAGGATTTTATGTCTGAACTTTCGTCTACGACTGCGATAGACATTATCATCGCCTTTGTAGATGACACGTCACATATAAACACAGTTAACAAATCAGGAAAATAGTTTTGATGTTGTTGAACACAATTTGTAAGAAGTTTATTGATAGCAATGTTTAGGAAAAATCAGCAAGTTTCTTCAGAAATGAAATTGAAAGTCAGTCTTTAGCAATCAACTTGAAATTCCTGTCATTTTATATTGTTCTCACAAGACTTGAAAGTGTTTCTTCATTACCATTATACCAATGGATTATTATACGGATTTACTCTTTTTGTCACTTATGTAAACACTCTCTATCACTTTGGTAATCAAATCAAGAATAGCATTAGCTACCACTGGCCTATAATTTTTTTAAAATTTATTTGAAGTTTGTACGGTGAGGTTAAAACATTTTGTTGAAGGGCTTGGTTTTGGAACACAAACTTTCAAAACAATTTGTGGAATGTCCATGCCATATTGGTATTGAGGAAAGGACGGATTTGCCAGATCGTTGTTGAAGTGAACTTATTAACACAAGGACAATGCCAACACATAACATACAGTAAATAGAAAGAATATGGACAAAATGCAAAAAGTCAAAGAAGGAACAGTAAGTAATGAATGTCAAAGCCTTACACTTTCTGGCAAATGAAAAATCCTTCAGATTATTGAGAAAACATAAGAAACTGAAACACGTTTCTCTCAATGAAATTAAAGCATCCATAACTATTTTCATTTTACTCATATATAAATCCATCGTGCTATCAAACTGGTTAACTCAGCATTATAAACTGTAAAACAGAATGAACGAAAACTCTAATTTGCTTGTGTGATGTGTAATTCAAAGTACATGAAAACAAAATTTACAAAAAATATGGCAGTGTATGATTATTAAGAATTATTATAGTGCAAAAAAGAAACTATAAACTTTTATATTTTATACTCAAAGATGAAATAACAAACAATCTTTGTAAAATGATCTCCAGTCACCTAACAATAAATAACAACTTTATAATTTACTTAACCTAAGAATGGCTCAAATATTCATATATAATCATATTATTAACTATCAGACTTAAAATTGATAAAAACGATTTTAAAAGAGTAAACATACAATCAAAGACATGATGTTTCAATTAAAAATTACATTTTTGCAATAACCAACACGCTGATTTTCAGCATTAAAACATTACATTGGAACAATTACTTGTATTCAAAGGCGCTAATTTCTCAATAAATAGAGTATTTGGGATTGCAAATTTTCAAATGGTTATATTTTTTATCAGTCCAAGTTTTTGCAAATGCATTTTTCCATTTCTAGGGAAATCTACAAGGAAAGTTGCAACATTAAAAATCTTATATAGAGTTGGGACGACGAAAGAACATACATGGGTCATCATAAAATAGAAATTGCACATGGTTTGCATTGCATAGCTATCTCTCTTCAATGTACTGATTACATGATATCATCCAAACAAGAGCTTTCTCTGATTAAATGCAAACTTCAACAATTTTGTCTGCTTTTTTCACTTATTTGAAGAAAAGGAAATTGAATGAAAGTAATTTGAAAAACGGAATATAAAATGTGTTTTTACAGATTAATTAATAAAATGCTGACGAATTGAATGAAACTAACCCAAAATCGTAACATGAGGTTTTCATTATTAGTGATAACTTTTTTCATTAAAAGGTTAGGTTGTTCTAAGCAGTAGCTATATAGTTTCGTTTTCACAAACTGAAGATGCATGTGCATTCTTTCGTTGACAAAACTCTTTTTCAAGGTTTAAAATCGAACCATTTGCTTATATAACGCCTATAGAATAATTTACATTTCATAAGGAGAGTAAAATGGTGAAAAATTCTTCAGACAAAAGTTGTAGAATTTCAAGAAATCATTAAATTCTAATATGGGCCCCAACCAAGCACTGGTACGGAATCAGATCAGG
>WOGP01000037.1:12537-39191 GCA_015342065.1 Leptinotarsa undecemlineata
ATAGGTTAATAGGAAACATATAATATATTGGGAAACATATAGCAGTCTACACACACATAGGAATACATTTCTAACAAGAAGGTCTGACCGTCTGAAAAAAAACTGAAAAAAGCTTGAACAGAATACGAATCGGTTCAGAATAATTTGAAACTACTCGCTGGACACTGTCTATTTAGAGCATACCTAAACAAAATAAGGTTATGTATCACATCATGTCTTATGTTAATGTGGCAGAAGCCAAGGTATTTATGAAAAACTGAAATTAGAGTTTGATATAATATAACGAAGACCAGGAAATGAGAATGTGGCAATGTGTATCACGAATAATCGGAGAGGCTGCAGTATTTCTCAAAAACTTTTATAACTTTCAGAAAAATTCATTGATGAACATTTTTCCTTTATCAAAATGACCCTTAAAGGACTTAAGAGGACTATTAAAATGACTCAACAATATAACCATGATTTTAAAAGTAAAATTTCATGCTTAAATTATACAATGTAAAATAAAGGAAATCGGTAAAAATAAGTATGAGACCTTTTCATCATTTTGGATTCCTTACGAAATATACCAAAAAATAAATTAAAACAGTTCACTCAATATATGTAATAAAACAAATGACATCTTCATCTGGAATAAAATAACATGATATGATTTATGGTATTTTCTTTCTGAAACTAGTTCCCTTTTTGACATATTTGATATGTAAAAAGAGAACATCATTATGTTATTATTTCACTTCAATAAAACAAATGCTGCAATTGCACAAATTCTAAATCGACAGATAAAAGTAATACTCTCAATTGTATGTTTCTATTACTACTCGATAAACGTTCTTGTAATTATTTATTATCTAGCCTCATTCATATGTTTTTAATTTTTTTAAGTAGTTTCGTCCGCTTTCCAGATATCAAAATCACAAGTATTTTCCTCAAATAATCTGAATTAAAATACTAGTCATCAAGAAATACCGTCTCATGAAATGTATATCCGAAATATGTTGAACACATTTAAAAAAATATGACCACTATTGAGTATCAAGTGAAAGTAGATTTTTCATTCTTCAGATTTGTGATTAGCAAACTATCATATGTTACAAAATATTTTTTTCAAAAATTGAAGAGAGTCTAGATAATAAAGAATTACTCATATTCTATATCACTAAATGGTTCAAATATCATTTCATGTTCTAGTCTATCTATTAAATATCAAGTGTTCAAAACTCTTCTAAATGCTAGTACGTCCTATATATATATTAGGACTCTCCAGTCAGGTAATCAAGTAATTTTTGAGCTACAAAACTTCGAGAAAACAAGAACTTTTTCAAAGAAAGAGCATAAATAACATCCTGACAGATAAGTGCCCAGAGTAAGGACTCTCAATATAATCTAAGGCCACCTATAGGTCCATTAGTTGTGACAAATTGTTAAAAATATTGAGATTTTTTTTAAAACCATATAATTTGATTGATCTGAAAAACATTGCAAACGGGAGAAAGACTTGAGATTGTTTTATTTCAGACCTATTTGTATAATACACATGAATCTCCTACCACTCTGATCACTTTTCACTGACCATGTTTATCTCGATAGTGATGATGCATTGCCACTTGACTACATCCGGTCTAATTTACTTAAGCTAACCAGACTGGATTGAATCACTCAAGTCAATTCTAATGAAATATAAGGTTGGACTTGACTAATTCTGCATAGAAAATACAAATATTCAAAGATGAATTTTGAGAGTGATTGAAATTGCAACAAGTGACATTTGACAGCTATCTTCAGCAGTCCTTCAAATTCTTAAAGTAGTGAAAATACTTCAGATAGTTTCTTCCTGATTGTTATCAAAATTTCTATCAAACCAAACAAAAGTTTGCATAACTGTAAAAAACTTAATATAATTGACAGCTGCTTTATTACTTTATTATTTGATGTTAGGTTTTCCAATAATCCCATCCACTGGAAACTGATGCTGAAATCAACTTTACTTAGTGCTATCGAATTTCCATCAGATGAAAGTGCGAGATAAACATAGTCACTATGTAATGAGAAGAACTCTAGTTGAATTTAATGAGAAATATGTAGAAAACAATGATGGAATTGTGACAGTAATACAGGTATATGTCACATCTCAAATTGTTTCTTCCAAAATATAGATATATAGAAGATATAGAAATTGTTTTGACAGTAACAAACAATAAAAATCTAATTTGATGTGGCAGAAAAACCACAATGAGAAACATTATTATCACTTTATATTTATTGGTACTGATGTAGCGGTACATCGACTGACCTCTAAAGTCATGTCACTACTTGGCTCAGAAATTATGATTGACTGAACAATAGTTTAAATTTTATAATTACCTAAACCCACACTCCATGTGGATTTTTATTCGTAGGTACAGCATTCTCCAGTTGTCTTGGGGAACCTATCATTTTTCTGGTGGTACCCGCCTTTGTTGGACCTTCTAGTATCTGCCTAATGTCTTCGGGTGGGGCTATACTGAGACTCTGTAAATTGGCTTCTTTCATTTCAGATACCAAGTGCTCGACTTGCTTTTTCTTTTCGAATATTGCCGTTTCCAAAGAAGCAACCTGAAAGTTTTTATATTTCTAAATATGCATAATTGTTGTTCAATAAAATAATTTTATTCAAATGTTACATTCCTTGAACCTCTATTAATTTTCATGACAAGTAATATAAAAGTTACATTCATTTTAAAAATGTATATCATCAGGGCAACATCACGATCAGAAGTACTATCATGAAATATCTCAACCTTTTCTATTGAACCAAAACTTTTGTTGAAATATGAGTAACTTTTTTTTATCTTATTTTAAGAGGCCGATGTTAAGTAAAACTTTAAGAAAAAATTATTAAGTTTGCATTATTCGGATAATACAACTTGAACCTTTTTGACGAATATTCCATCAATTGAACATTTGTTCTCCTAGTTTCAGGAAATGAATTTATTTGTTATGTTCAGCTTTGGCAGTCAAAATGCTGAGATAACTTTGTTTTCTGTCACAAGTTTTGTAAACTGGAATCAAGCTGCATACCAATTTCTACTATAAATTCGTCAGCGTCATGTTTTCAAAGGCTACAAGATCATAAACATTTCAACATTTAAGATGGCGGCAAGTGAGAAACAGTGGATAAAAGTGTTTAGATGAAAATAACTTAAAAGAAAAGTAATTGAAATGTTGCAATATAAAACCCAACAAACACTTTAGTATGTTGAAGTGTGACAAAATCTGTGTTACTATAATAATCTGCTATGAACAAACGAGTTTCATGGAAACAACCCAAGAAAATTTGGATTCAAAGTTAACAGATGTGGAAATTTCTCAGTTGAAAAATGAAAATTTCTTTCTTAAGAAACTTTCAAAAGAGAATGAAGAAAAATATTATTTATTTGAAGAAAATGCTTCGTTATTGGAAGTTTTTGAAAAAAAAATGGTACTAGAAGCAAAACGTAGAACCAACACAAACCTATTAGTGAGGAGAGCAATAAAAAAAAGCAAATTTATCAGATAAAAAAAATAGTCAAGATCAAATTTTTTTTTATTTCAATTATACCCCATCAACCAGCTAGGTTATTAGCGGTGGAACAATACTATGATTTATATTCTATATCATGTTAGAAATTTTGATACATTTCAAAAAACACAACGTGAGTCTATATTCTTGATATCTAGGATACTGGAGTATTAATTTTCTAAGCCGGATATAAGTCTTTCGTTTTAGTAGCGGGCACATTCCACGTGTGCGGCCAATGCGTAGTCGGGTGAGAATTACCTGTTGTCTACGACTGAGAGGGCGGTAGTTGTTAATAACTAGGTTTGGATTGATATCTGAGTTTATTGGGGTTAAGAAGCTCCACCGTTCTTTTCATCGTTTGAATATAAGTTTTTTTATGTCTTTATATAGATCTTCGTGTGGAACCTGGGAGTTTTGATATGTTCTTGGATATGTAATGGAAGCTTCAACTTCTGCGTCAGCGATTTCGTTGCCTCAAATACAAATGTGAACATAAATGATGAAATAAATCATCTGTCATGGAAAAAAACTAGTTTTTCATCAAATATCGGCCAGTTCTATTCAATCTGTTATGGTAAGAGATCAGTCAGATTTCAACAGACTTGAATCATCTACACTAGCACAAATCAGAAATATACATTTAGAAATTATGGATGTGGAAATGAGATGGAATTGCAAAAGAGAACTTTGGTGAAAATAAAACACATGAAGAGTTTGGTGTTCAAAGAAAATCCTAACCTGAACTGACACTGTTTCCGTTTTTGATTTTCGCAGTCATTTTTGTGCTAAACATTCTCTGAAATAAAGACTATTAGTTGAATGGATCGTGAGGATGATCCGCACACTCAGTTATTTTTTATTCTTATGTACATTTTTTAGTTTTAGAGTTATTTAAAAAAAAATTATTTTTAAGAAATTTGAAAAATATGTTTCATATTGTTTTTGCAAAATAACTTACTTAGTTTTATATGATCGAGTTTCAATTGTGCTACAAAAATTTTCTTTAAGTTTCTCCAATTTTCAGATCTATGTCAATAAACCAATCCAAAAGAAGCACTTTTCCCAATCATCAGAAATGCAATACTGTTCTTGAGGCGCATTTTACGAACCAAGTTTACGTCTTCAGGAGTTGATGAAGAAAACGCGTTAAGAGGAGTATTACATTTTTGATGATCGGAAGAAGTGCCTGTTTTGGATTAATTCTACGCCAGAGGTTCCAGATGTCCTTTTTACTTTAAATCAAATTGTTGCAAAAAAATCGTGTTCAACAAGCAACATTATTTTGATTTTCGCCTTAGAGTATTCATAAAAAACAAGTTCAATTTTTGGTCATTACATATTTTTCGTTTATGAGTTATTCACAAAAAACTGCCCAAAAACATGATATTTCAATACTAAGATTTCTTACTTTATAGGTGTTTTATTAAAGATTTGACCCCCTATCCATTTCCAGGATTATTCTGATTGAAAACATTTCCACCCCCCAAGAAGTGGTATACACCTTCAGAGTAAAAACCCACATCTGCTTTAAGTAATTCTTGTTCTTTTAGCCTTTAAAAAAATATAAAAAAAGATGACCAGTTTCAGTTTTTCCAGGCATGATACGAACACGTACCACTAGATAATTAAGTTAAAGAACTCCTGAGTGCTATATATATCTCTATACACTAGACTTACCTCTCGTTTAAGTGTTTCTGCTGTCAAATGGTGTAAATCAGTACTCTGTTTAGCTAACTCTATATCTTTTTGAAGCCTCTCCACCTCCAACAAAAGGTTTCTCTCAAGTTGTTTCCGAGATTCAGACCTTCTACTTTGCGACCTCTGTTCGATGTGTAATTCGTCCATGAGTAACCTTGAATCATGCAATTAAAAAAAAACTTACTTACATAGTCACAAAGACAAACCTTATTTTATTTTTGCATTGAAGTAACTCTGTCTCACAATTTGCAAGTTTTGAGCGCAATAAAGTAATCTCGGATTGCAGAGTTTTTTCTTGTTGTTTCACCAATTCACATTCTTCTTCGACATAACTTAAAGCTTGAATCTGAAACGATTTAATAATAATTTGATAGAATTCAAAGTTTTTAAATAGTTTTTACTTGCTCCTGATTGGTTTTGCTGACATTATTAACTGTAATCAATTCTTGAGCTAGGAAGTCTAGCTGCATTTGCTTTTCTCTTTCTTTTCCTTCCAAGAATACTATTTCAGCATCAAACTGAAAGAAATGAGAATTTGTATTAGTGTAGTTTTTTTAGAAAAGTAAAATATAATAATTCCAGAAAACCTCAAATTTCGTTACGTAACGACTATCGGGATTTCTCCATTATTATTTTATTTGTTTTTCTCACTTAGTTAATTATCACATATAAGCCCAGATAACTTTATCACAACAATGAGATACAAATCAATTCACTGAATTTATTTTATAGATAACAAGAAAAAAAAAAATCACCTCAAAGGTGCGACTTTGTTCCCTCCTGTTCATAAAAGAGGGCATATGCCTTCCTACTCATAAGCGATTTTGGTGGAAATGGGGACACATGTGAATCACATTATATATAAATGAATTCTAGATTGATTTTTTTTAAAAATATTCAATATAAGAACCTACCTTAGTGAGATCAGTTTGCTGATTTGAAAGCTTCTCCCTTTGATAATTTATTAATGAAATTAGTTCTCTATATTGAGCATTATACAAAACATTTTCCTGGATTTTATTTTTGTCTTCTTTTTCTTTCTGACTTTTTGTTGCTTCCTGAAACAATATATCTTAATGAAGATGTACTATTGAGTTGTGAAAAAAAAAATTTGGATATACTTTTTCTTCCAAGTTAATCATTTTTAGCTATCTACTTCTCCAATGATATATGAAGAAAAATAAAAAATATCAGGTTTTTTTTAATATTTACAAATATTCGTTCCAGTTACAAACCTGAAGAAAAAACCTTTCCTATCTGGATTTTGAATAACACGAAAATAAAATTTTCTTTCTCAAGTTATGACATACCTGCAGTAAACCTTTTTTGTATTTATCATGTAGGTAAATAGATGAGGGTGGCGGAGGGTCTCTATAAGGTGGTGGTGCTGGTGGATCTTTGTATGGGGGTGCAATACGATGGCTAGTATGACTAGGGGAGTCTGATGTATCTGACCCGCAGTAACTACTTTTTTTTGGAGAGCTATGTGGTGAGCCTAAATAATTTTCTTTCACTTCAAGAGAAATAGGTTTTACTTGTGGCACTCCCTTCACAATTCCGATATTCTCTGAACCAGATATGTAATTCCCACTAAAAATTAAAGAAGAATATTATTTCAAATATTTTATAGATTTTGAAGTAGGTTTATACAAATCTACTCCAGTAACAAAAAAAAAGAAAAATGATTGAAGGATTCACATAACGTTAAAATCTAATCCACTTAGGGGTTAGTTTTCAACAGATAAATGTAGACTTTATTACAATAACAGAGATCATTTCAGATAGACTAGGTGTAAAATAGTATAGCAAAGGCAGGTGCATTTACTAACTACACTATGAAAGTCACTAAGCAGAAGGACAACCAAAGAGTGAATTGGAAATATGTTTTACAGTTGTCATTATGCTTGGTGATTTCGATAGCGTAGCTGGTAAGGTTACCTTTTTGGCGAACAGCAAGACAGCATTTGAATCCCGGTCGTGTACTTTTTTCAATACACTTTTTCCTTCATATATGTCTGAAAGCAGCCCAGTAATTTTTTTTATTTATATTACAAACCATAAAACTTTTCTCTTGTATTCCTCAAACAATTTTCAGTGTTATCAAATTATACACACTTGGCTGGCATTTTGTCTTGAAATTATGCATTCGATACATGGGAACATCTAATGTAAAATTATTGATTTTTTGTTATATAAATTTATAACAACCTATATTTGCCTATTTTGTTGGAGAGGAGGTGATAAAGAAAATGAAGTATCCGGGATGATAGATAAATGGAGAGATGGCTATTCTTAAGATGCACAGAATATCCCCAGTTTGATCACTTAGACCCCTACCCAATGAATAATATTTTGTGAAAAACTCTCGACCTATGATACTCTTGATGAAAAAATAATACAACATTTCATTTACAGAGGTGTTGAGTACAACTCAAGTGACCCAGCTTGACAATTTTCAATGTTGTTTACACCATCTTGCACCATCTATCAACGTTGGTTCAATCTCATTTCTCAGGTCAACAATTTTTGACAAATTAACAGCCAATTGGTTGAAACACTAGGGATTAGGGTTTCTGTTTCTATGTATCATACTAACTGATTGTAAATTATTATAATTCTAAAGTAATCTGTTGTTATTAATTATAATTCTTGAAGCTTTCCAGGCAATCCTTGAGAAATATTTGTCAAATATTTCCAATGTAATTACATAAACTGTTTACCTGAATGTTAATGACTTGTGAAGATCTCTTTGCCTCTCTGGGGATTCTGAACTATTTGAACAATTCACCAGGGTATTGTTGTTAGACGACCTAGGTTTATTCTGCTGATTCATTTTACTATTTTCACTACGTTGCAAAATAAATTGCACATCACTTGAATACTCTCCCCATTTCATAATAATTTTCATTGGGTTTTCATTGGGTGAGAGCTGTCTTTCGTTGCTTCTCCATCTTTCTATGAGTGTAAATCGGCCTGATTTGCCAGTGGCATGAGCCAAGGCAAAAACAACATCCTGTGAAAGATGAAAATAATAACTTAAAAAATATATTATCAAACATTACCTGACAAGTGGTTGCTTCAGTTACACCACAAACTATACGTTGTATACCTTCGACCCAAACTTTTAATTCCATTTTATGAGAGGCTAACTACAACTGTTGAAAACATATCAAATAATATATTTTAGGGAGTTGTGGTATCTGGGACTGACCATTATTATCAGTGTGAAATATGCTATTTCCAAAATAAGAACTTAGGTGTTCTGATAGCATTCGCACTTTCTAAGGCGACACATTTTAAATAGTAAAATCCTTATTTTAAGAAATGGCTTAAATATTGGAATATTATTATTTGATGCATACGTCAAAAATTGTTTTTCTACATTTGTCAAAAATTTGATTATACGCCATCTACATGAACATTTCTTTTATCTCCTGTGTCAAAAAGCAATATTGTCAACCATAATATAATCACAGGTTACTATTCTGTGATATAACGTCGAAACATAATTTTTCTTTAGGAGTCCCAGCGCAACTCTACGAGTTATTATAAATATATTCACCATAAGTATATAGCTGAGACATGGTAAAAATCAACCAGTAAGTCCACTCCCACTACTTTCAGTCATAAATTCACAAAGTTCTCGGTGACCTCAAAACGAAGTGAGGAGTCTATTTTGTTTTTTACTATAGGCGTGCGCTCATATAAAAGCTAAATTTAAGGTTATTGTAGAATATTTTGTAGGAAATTACTTGTAACCAACTATAAAAACTCAAAACAATAATAACAACGAATAAACTAAACACAATATCAATTTCCGACCGAATTAGCGATTGAAGGCCCCGGAAACTCGGACGGATCACGTGGTAAGATAGCCTACTGGTTGTATTATTCTATTGTGGCTGAGATATGGCATAACTATTGATAGATAGAATAGCGGAAAGAACATCTGAAATCAATGTTTTTGTCCACTTTTCATTAAAACTCCATAACTGATTTTAAAACACAATGATAGTTATTGAAGTAATCTTATAGCTTGAAACTCCCACTCATACAAAAAAAAACAAAAATGGGACCTTGGCAACACAGGTAGAGTCCTTATCGTGAAAGAAAAAAAATCAAAACAAAACTTTTTTTATTTTCTTAGTCCATAGTTTAAGAATTAATTACGAATCCAGAAAGTTTACTCATGACTCTAACATGGTGAATGAAATAAATATTAAGTAAATTAACGCAGTTATCAGAAGCTATCCATATGCACTTTGATATTATGTTAATATATCTTGAAGATGATTACTTGGTGATTGAAACATGTGTCGAGGTGTTAAAATAATGGTTTTGTGTTGGGATAAAACTCCAATAATATTCATTACTACATCAAAGGTGTATCACAAGATTTATAAACGATGGCTGAGCAGGTTCCACAGGTTTCAAGGGTTTGTAGTTCTCGAGACATAGAAAGCTTTTTTCATAAAAACGAGTCATATGCAACTTTCTGCAGATAATCACACTGTAATGTCAAATTGCGTTATTTTGACGTTACCTCCTAATGAAAAAATATTTACAGGGCTTCAGATCGACTTGAAAAAATGTCTAACCATCAGGCTTCTACCATGCAATTACAAAATACTCACATTCCTTTAAAAAAATTTATCGATTGAAGGTATACACGTAAAAATAGTTGTACATGTTTCGGTGTTTCATGACTGGCAACACTGATATTTGACAAGTTTTCAAAAGAAAGACGAATAATTACTATGATTGTAATTGAAAAACTTCATATTTTATCTCGAGGAAATCTGTGAAATTACAATTTTTCTATTTTTTATATTGATATAGCAATAAAATACTACAATACATTCATTGTGTCTACTTGAAGTACTTATATTGCTATAGGATGAACAATTCCAACTTCATGTGCACTAGATGTAGGCTTATATACCAAAAACATTGAAGATTTTCAATCAAAATTATATCAATTTATAATCTTGTTAATTTGTCAAATAGCATTGTTGCCAATTATGAAATCGGATATATCTATTTGAAATATATGTTACCGCGTTAATACGGTGTTTTAGCACAGCTTACTTACTATAAGTAAGTAAGCTGTGGTTTTAGGTTATGGTTATAGTACAGACAACCCACAGGAAAACACAGCTAGTGGTGTTTCGATGTTGTGAGGGATCAACTTTCTGTGTCCTATATTCTGTGTTCGAGGTCAGGCGTTTAATGTTATTTTTAGCGGTAAATTTAAATTATTTGAAACTTATCAGATATATAATTTTATTGCAGTCTAGGAATTATTAAGATGTTACATCTCGGCAGGTTGCTAGGTCAACATTTCAACAATTTCAGCCACACTGGGCTAATGTTTTCATGTTCCAGTTCACTAAACAATCGACAAAATTTTTTGGTTGGCAGTAATCTCATTATGCCAAGGTCGTTGAAGTTGGAGGTCAACTAATGTCACCTTGATTTATGGGATTATTGCCATTATTGAGTAACATCACCTAATTTCCTTAATTTATGCCAGTCTCGCAGTATTCATATGATATAAGCACATATACACAGTATATTTTACATATCATCATTGAAGATTCGAAAAAGCCAGCATGTATCACGGTTCTCTAACACACCTTGGAAAACTGTCTAAACCAGATTTGAAAAAATTTTTGGATTCTTTTGATACAGTATTAACTGACTGTGATGGTGTATTGTGGTTGGAAAACGAACCTCTTCCAGGATCCGTTGAAGTTATCAATCAGTTGAGAGAGGCTGGAAAGAAAATTATGTTTGTCACAAACAACTCTACAAAAATTAGGGACGACTTCGTTGCTAAAGCAAAGAGAATGGGCTTTATCGTAGAAAAGGTATACCTTACAATGGCCATGGTTAAACGGACCTACTTGTGGTATCAACCAACAACTGTTTGATAAGTACTACTCATAACAGAAGGTACTAATGAATTATGTTCTAGAAAAATTTGTAGGAGTTAACATAAAGATTAGAATTCAGTCATGTTAATACTATGCCTAACTGAATATAAATCCAAATATTCACTCTAGTGTAATTGTGTTATCACAAAACTTATTTTCAAAACAATCAATTTAGTCATCTTGGTAAAGAGTTATTTGATATGCTTTGAAATACTTATACATACTATTTACATATAAAGTTTCTATGCCTGTATATAATCTCTTACCCAACTAACTATTTTCACATTACTGATCAACAAATGATGCCACTATCATCTCTTTATACCAGATGACATCAAAATTGATCATTAATAAGATTTATTTTATAGGTAACAAGTAATTACTCATTTTGTCTCTTTTCATTGTTTTGTAATTTCACAGAATTTTCAATTCAGTATAAATTTTATATTGAAACTCTAATATTCATTAAATGAAAATAATTCATCAGTGACATATACACATCAATAAAATATAGGGTACACATCTTTTAAATTAATTTGATTTATTGTATGTATTTGAGTTATTTTTTTAAATACCTTATACATTGTAGATGTGTATCATCTGAGTACTTCTTTTAAGGCATATTTGTTGTCAAAATAGTAGTGTATTGTCACAGAAGTTTGCAGGATGAAATTATTTCTACGGGATACCTTACTGTTAGCTACTTGAAGAGTACCGGTTTTAATAAAAAGGTATATATTATCGGATCCAAAGGACTGGCACAAGAATTGGAGTCTGCCGGTATCAAGCACCTAGGAATTGGGGTAAGCCCTGTTTCTTGAATTGCAATACTTTTCAATGACTGAAAAATTCATACAATTCCATCAGAAGTAACTACACTATCTTTTATTGTAAATAACTGTATGTTAATAATCTTTTGATTCAAATAAATGTAAAATTAGAACTTTGGCGTAGAATGAATCCAAAAAGAAACACTTTTCCCAATCACCAGAACTTGAATATTCTTCTTGACTCACATTTCACCAATTAAGTTGGCGTCTTCAAGAGATGAAGAAGTTTTCTTCATCTCCTGGTTGGTAAAACCCGTGTCAAGAAGAATATTTGAGTTTTTTTCTTCTTAAAGTTGATTAATTAGTTCTGTATGAGTAAATTACAATTATTTAAAAAATAAACTAATGCATTTTGAACAATTATGCTGCCTGGTTGTTTGATATTAACTTTAACAAAAAAAAAACTTGCTCTACACAGATTAGCAGTTTCTGAATATTCACAAGATATGATAAAGAAAAAAGTTTGAAATGAATTAGCTTATAATGCTAGTCAAAAATCCAGCCAGGAAACAGGAATGTAACTTACGCTATATGACTTGATCGCACAATAGAGAGATGCCAATAACTAGGGTTATGTAATGTTCATTACTACACCAAAGGTTCCAAACAGTGCATCATAGTTATTTTAATAGTTGTCGATTTCAAATAATTCAGTATCAGATGCCTAGTAATAAGTGGGGAATTGTCAAAATTAGGTACTATAGTATTCTTAACCTAGAAATTGTCCATAGAAAAATATCAGATTCATGTAGTTTGGCAAAGGTTCCAGAATGATATTGATATTTGATAGATCCCATCGATGAAAATAGTGCTCTCATTTTCCTGTTAATTTTTTATTACTTTTATCATTATTATTTTTCAGCCAGACGTTCTACAGTATAACCTTGCCCAGACAATAGAAACCTACCAACCCGATCCGGATGTTGGAGCTGTTATAGTAGGATTCGATGAGCATTTTTCCTACATTAAAATGCTCAAAGCTGCATCCTACCTCAACAAGCCGTCCTGCTTATTCATAGCAACAAATACAGATGAGCGTTTTCCTATGAATTCAGATTTGGTTGTCCCTGGCACTGGTGCCATTGTTAGGGCTGTTGAAACTGTAGCCCAGAGAGAGGCAATTGTTGTTGGAAAGCCAAATGCCTATATCTCACAGGCTCTCATCAACGAACACGGTGTCGACCCAAAGAGGACAATTATGATTGGCGACAGGTTAGTTTCAACATTCTGTTAGTTTGGAGAAAGTGTTATATATTTGAAATTCTTAATGCATACCTAACAAAATTCAAAAACAAGGCACTTTCTTAAGATATTTTTTCGTATTGTACATCGTTTCAGCATATTTCAGGCCCAATTTGATTATGCTGAAATAAGGAGATTTCCTGGGCTGGGGTCATATTTATCTTACATTATTGAGATTTGAGATCATAAAAATGAATGTACAAGTTATCAAATACATTGAAAATGAATGAAATGTTATTTATTGAAAATACTAAAAATTACATCACTGAACAATCGGATGAGTTAGTTGAATCAGAGGACTTCTTGGTTCCAATTTTTGAAAAAAATCCCGGACATCACTTCTTCTTCTTAAATAGTAATTTTTTTTATGGTATCGTAGGCTGAGGAGGTGTTCATATATCTTGAGAACCTGAATATGATGGATTTGAAAGTGATTCTTGGGAAAACTGTAGTCTTTTCAACCAATGATTTATTAAATAAGTTCACACATATGATGTTAGACACCTTCACAGCCTGAACAGTAATTTAAAAAAAACTACAGCTACCATCTCATAATAATGCAACGAGACGATAAGGGCAAAGTTTTGTCTCCATTTTATGAGAAAACTATTAGCCAACGAAGTTGTGATTACTCAAGTACCAAAATCTTCAATATATTACCATCAAACATTGAAAAAAGTAAATCTTTTGATGAGGTCAAAATTCAAACAAGAAAACAGGATTCAGATAAAAATGTTAATTTTTCAATGTGTTCAATTTATTTGTATGATTTTCGAAATATTTTCACTGGTAAACTTATAACCAGTTTATAAATAGTGATTATAAGCTATAATTATCTTTAAAGTATATTTTATAGATTGATGTCAATCACCTGAATGTGACAATGCATATTTGTGTATGTATGTATGTACTTGTGTGTTTCTCATACATGTATATGAGATTTTCTGGATGTAGACACTTGCATGATATTCCATTGGACATATTACTAATGAAATTGTATTTTTACAGATTTCTAATGTTAATTTTTCTACATGAGAACCAATAGTTGTCTTTACAAAGTTTTATATTTCTTTTTAAATGTCACATATAAGCTGAAACATTCAATTTCTGTGATATTTTTTTTTTATTCAAAACATATCTATACTAATATTATAAATTAAAAAGTTTGTATATATGTTTGTGGCTCTTTTGTGCCAAAATAACTGAACAGATTTAGATGAAACTTAATTACAGCTTATACATCAGAATAACATATAGACTACAATTTACAAAGTTTTTGTGTGCTTTGGCTGTACGTTAATGTGTGTGTTAGTCAATCGATAGGTACCCACTTATACAGCAATACTAGCTGTCCCCGCTGTTTTAAACGCGTTACCGTGGGAACCTACCCTATGTGTTAATTCACCTCATTATCTATCTATATCACAACATACATTTGAATTCATCGAGCTGTTTAGGCATGACAAAGTAAAAACCGTAAATACATACATCCTCACAAACTTTACGCATTGATAATATTAGTAGGAGTAGAATTACCAATGTATTTCATTCTAATCCCTAAATTTTTTTTGCTGATTATATTCAATATTGTATAAGTGGGCACCTATTAATTGACCGACACTCTTACGTACAGCAGAAGCTACTGAACCTAGAATCTTGAAATATGCAGGTAGGTCGTTTGTATAGTTTAAATAAGAATCAAGAAAGGGAATCAGGCATTTCCACTCTCAAGGAGGAAAATAGGGGTTTAAAGATTGTATTGAATTTCGTCAGTTTTGAAGTTGGAAACCTGAAGTTTTGGGTTGATAAAAAAAAATTGTAACTATTTGTTTGAAATGGTCTGTCACGAAACTTAATGTGACAAACCAAATTCTACGCGGGCAACAACTAGTTTTTTATTTTTGTGATTTACTTTTATCGTAATTGAATAAACATCAGCACTAGAATTACACTAGAACATGACATCAATTTACATTTTTCAGTATTTAGAGGTAATTTCCCCAGTTCTCACCACTTATCAGGTTTTATTATAACTTCTTGTACTAGCAATACCTTTACCACTCTGAAAAATTGAAATCATTCAGAACCAAACGACTCCCACAGAAAAAATATTTGCATAAAAACTCAAAGAAAAATTTGGTGCGAGATTGATTTCCTGTTGCTTCTGCTGATATTTCTGATTTAATCTTTTTTTCAGGTGCAACACAGATATTCTATTAGGTACAAGGTGCGGTTTCCAGACTTTTTTGGTTCTAACAGGAGTGACTACTTTAGAAGAAGTACTGCAATGGAAAAAATCTTCCAAAAAAGATGAAAAAGACTTGGTTCCTGATGTATATTTGGAAAAATTAGGAGATTTGTTACCCCTTCTTGACTAGATCAATTGTTTTTCATTTTGGGCGATTAAAAAATTAATATAATAAGGTTTCAGTTCTGAAAACAAGATTAGTAAAAAATAACTGAAAGACAAGTACATAATTACATCAGCAACATTCCAAAAAATTATGTGACTTACTGAATCATCTGTGTTCATTTTATTGAATAAATAAGTTCCTCTGATGTTGTATTTTAGTTGAAGATGCCAAGAGGCGATATGCTTTTACTAGTTTGGAAATATTCTGTGCTTTTTGTAGCATATATATACTGCAGGTTTTTTTGATTTATTCCACTTAGCATGTTAATAAAATCAATGAAACTATAATCATGATGGTTAGTGAACTATAGGATATTTCAAGATATTATGGTTCACTAATTGTGATGTGATGAGATATGAAGCAAAACACAAAGGAAAAGATCACAAAAGAATATCAGAGAGTAGGCGAGCATCACTAATATCTACACAGTAGAAAACATTAGTAAAATCAGTAGTGGAGAGTATAACGTTTTCAAGGTCAAAAACACTTAGGTATAGGTTGGTACAGCAAATCAGGAAGTCATACTTATTCAACAGTGACAGTAAAAAGATGATGGTTCACAGTTATGAATGAAATTATTTTATTTTAAACCATTTCAATTTGTTATACTGAAAATACAAACACAAAAGTAATTATAACAGTATTGTTTTGCCTTTGTCTTCTTGCAAAACACATCCACAGACACATTCAAGTAAAAAGTTGATGTTTAAATATTGGATTGGCCTTAGAACCATCAATTTTGACAAGAAGTATCCTCGGATTGGGAAAAAATCATCCTGATACAATTCTTGTCAGAAGTGTTGCACTTCTTTAAAAATTTCTTGATTCTAGAGTCTTTAGTTTTTGAAAATAATGTTTTATGTATTGCTTGGGTTTGTTATACATTGTATTATTGATTTACATTTCTCGTTTTAATATTAATCAGACTTCAACATTTTTCAAATGGCTGTTATTCCTTCAGAAATTATCTGCTAACATATAAAAAATAACTGAGATTTTAAGATAATTTATTTTCAAAAGATGAAATCACATGAGAAGACATGCATATTGTACAATAAATATTAAACATTTATTTGCACAACACCTGATTTCAACTCATTTACCAAAAATATTTGTTATTCAGAATATCCTGTATTTCAATTAATATAAAAATGGAATTAGAGCTTTTCTATTCTTGGGAAACTTTTCAAATGTTTCTTGATACCACCAATGACTCAATAAAATTGTTTCCACCTGAAATAAAGAAAATATTTACTCAATATCATTACACACAAATAATTATAAAAGGTAATCACAAATAATTATAAAAGGTAATGTCTGACATCACTTCTAACCTAAGATCAGTTATCATTATCGGATAAGTGACAAAACCTGTAGAAAAATACTTTTAGTTTTGGTGTTTTCCAATGATTTTTAAAACTAAACTTTCGTAATTGATCTGGAATGAATGTTTTAAATCTATGTAAAATGCCATAAAAAAGTTACCGCAGTGAGTTGAAATCAAAAAATTATTTGATATAAGTAGAACAAAATGTAAATAGCCATACAAACTTACAAGCCAGATTCAATCTTGCTACAAAGATTATATACATCAAGGATGTAATCCATTTAGCATTAGGGAGATGATGAATTACAATAAGAGAAGTGGAAGATTCCGCATTATAAAAAAAAATTTAAAAGATTTTTCCAAATTATCACAGCTGGAGATTTGAATCAGCAAAACATAAAGAGCCACTACTAATTTCATATTAATATAGTGTTCCCGTCAAAGTTCCACAATTTTCATATTCTATATCAACGATTTACTCAATATTGAAATCTCTGGTATATTTTCTGGTACTATTACTCCGAGAGATGACTATTTATAGGTCATTCAAGCACTTTTGCATATACTCTCTCTCTCTCTGCTTCAACGGTTTATGAAAGTTGATAGTTTTTCCACTTGATTAAAGGTTTCCATATGTTGCGTATCTCTACGCTAGCTTGGCTGAATGCGTCACTGGACAACATATATGCAGCCTCCTTGAACTTTCTCTCAAGTGTTACTTTCTGTGGATGATCTGAGCTTGGGATTACTTGATGTTATGTCAATGAGTTCAAACATGCCCTGCTATTTCCGATTTACTGGTTTCTCCTCGCGTTGTGTTTCTCTTGAGCCGCACTGCCGCATAAACTTTCAATACAATAATTTTCAAACAACTAGCAATAATGGAAAGAGAAATAAAAATTTCTATGTTTTTTACCAGTTTTAATTGTAACTAACGTTACTGCAGTACATACACAATAAAAAGTTTATTGTGTAAGTTTGAAAATGTCCATATAGGACGAAACTGCAGTAACGTTAGTTACAATTAAAAGTGGTAAAAAACAGAAATTTTTATTTCTCTTTTCATTATGATCTCCTACCACATGGTAATGGCTACATCCATCAATTTAATAACTAGCAATAACCTAAACAACGATATTTTGTAGTCATTGCTCAATCTAAGTTAACTTTTTCAATATTTACCTTTTCAATAAGCTGTATTATAAGTATTAATAAGTAAGAACTGAACTTCATAACCTTTTTGGTATTACTATGTTTGAACAGTTACTAGTTTAAAAGTAGCAACTGCCTAACTTTTTCACAAGTCCTTTTTATTCCCCATATATTAAGTATCAATAGTATAGTTGCAATCTTTGCTATATGATTATGAACTAATGAAAAATATAGTAATTTGTACTATATTCTTCGTACAGACAAGTACTGGTAGATCTAAAAGATTAGAAGAGTGCTACTTTATTGAAATGGGGACATACCTGGTTGGCGAGTACCCAAGTGAACACAAAAAACCAAGTTATATTATACCACAATAAAATTGTGATGGATAGGTACATTAAAATTTCAGCAGTTTGATGTGGAGACGATAGGTAATCAAACCAATCACCGTGGGGTAGTTTATGGTCACTTGTAACTACTTTTCCTGAAACAAATTATAAAAATTAGGGATAACATTGATTTTATGTCTTATATAAGTTAGTTTTATTTGATATATGTTGTTAGTTGAGGCAAAATTGATAAGTGTTGTAGCTGAAATACATTTTTTCATCTACATTACCTTCAGGATGTTACAGATAAATAAAATTATGTTTTCTGAAACAATATTCCTTTTGGTTACTTTTGACTGGTATTAGAAAATGAATAAATCAATAGTACAATGAGGGTTGAAATACTTTGAAAAAAATTATAGCTACATAACTTTTGAGGTAGTACTCTAATCCGGTTTATAAAATGATTCACTGGCACCCTAAAACATATATTGGAGTACCTTTTAATGTCGATGGTTGTTGTTAAAAAAAATTAGTACTATTTGAGTATTAGGAAAAAGGAAGATTACAAACACTACTGACACTCCAACATTATTTATTTACATAACAAGAGAAATCTTTTTTTCTAATGGCTTTTGGATTTGTTTGATGCTATAGGACATATGAATATTTATTCAGAAATTGAACTATAAAGAATTCATACAGCAAAAATACTTGTCAATGCCTGTTTCGGCAACAAAGTTGGCATCATGAACAAAAAATAATTTAAATTGCTCAACAGAGTATACCGTTTAAAGGACTACGACAATGAAAAAAAATGTTCAAACATATTAAAAAAACATGCACATAGTAATTTATACTAGTTAGCAGAAATATCAACTTTTGATAGGATGTCACTCAATTTATTGTACCTTTTTCATTCTTCCTCAAACTGGCCAAAATTTTTGTTGTTTTGTGTTGATGCCACCATGCCCAAATGAATAATAAAATTGCAAAGATATCAATATATGTCAGCGAAGTGAGATTCAAGTTTGTTGTCCCGAACGTAGCTGAAAAAAAAAAAAATTAGATGTGAAAAAAAGTTATTTGAGTGAATGAATATACTATACTTTGAATGATATGAACAACATAATAATGGTAAACTGGTGCAATGGTAGAATATTCGACTCGACTGAAGGGCCCTGAGTACGAATCTGCCTTCGACCAGATATTTTTCTCACAATAATTTATCTAGTTGAAAGTGGAATGAATCTACTACGTTACGTGGCTGACAGGACTGAATAGTCATGATGCTAACTCTCTAGGTGGATAGGGTATTTATTAACAAAACCCACCCAGAACTGAGGGGTAATTAATAACAATTGTCGATGCCAAAAATATAAAAAAAAGAATTAGATGTTCTATCATAATAAGCCATACCACACTTAAATGCACTCTATCACAGAAAAATTCAATAAATAGTAATCCATTCCACATACAACCTGAAAAAATATACTGGGTGTCAGCGAATGTATTGGACAAGTTATAACTTCGAAAGTATGTGTATCAAAATGAGATTGGGTGCAGGTAAATGCACCCAATCTTATTTTACGCCATCATCGTACCTATTGAGTTTAATAAGATTTAGGTTAACTCAGTAACCAATCACAAAGCACAATTTATATGATATTTTCCACATATTAATAACATTTCCACTTTTTTACTGTGATTATACATTATTTTGACAAAAAAATGAAACTGAAATTTAAGAAACTTTTGTCACTTCATTATCTAAGTTTTTTTTAAAGAATTACTAGTCAAAAATGGTCATCTGAAAAATAGTAGTTAAACTCGAACATGTAATTTCGCTAACATGTCTTTTTTCCATCTATCATACTAGTCACTAAACTTTTCTGACATCACCTGAGGTCCTTAAGATTGGTTTATATCCGATTGAGGTCACTTGAAGCAAAATTAAAAGTGAAATTAAAAAAATTAAAAAGCATACAAATATACAGTGTTCCATTTAAAAATTCAAATACGTAGCCATTTACGGTGAAATCGGAAGTGACCAGAAAGTGAAAAATAAGCAAAAATTCTCCTCTTCATATACTGTTAATCTCTAGCAAATCTCATTTTGATACAATTGCTACTCTACAACTTACGACATGTTTAGGTACTAGATTCGTTGACACCTGGTATATGTACGGTAGCGATTAGATGGGCAATTAAGAGAAAATAATGTCAAAAAAACTTACTTGTTGCAAAACGAGGAGCTTCACAAAGTATTGCCAAAAAAGCCCCAGGATAATGAAACATTCCAATAATGAAGTGAGAGATATTAATTTTACTATTCTTTCCAAAAATTGACACATAATGTGTGTCATAAAATCTTCGGTATGATTGCAAAGATAACAATATCAGTGATATATAAACGTTTGTTACAGAAGCTGAAAATAAGTTTATTTAATAACTCTTAACAGATTCAGCCAACTAATCTCATTCATAAATGTTTTATGCGTATTTAGAGTAAACCAATTGTATTCAGATGTTTCAAAGTTGGGAAACAAAGTTGGGAAAGGGAAACATATTTTTGACTCTTTATTTCTCCATGATTATTAAACAAAATTAAAAAAGTTCAGAAGAAAGGAATCAAATTCATTAAAAGACTTACAAATATGTGTCGATCATGAACAGGAGTTTCCTTCACATACAAAATGGGAAAAAAAGTCCATGGGGAACTACTTTCAAACAAATTAATTAAATTAGACGAAAATTACTTTTTCTTATTTGGTTACTAAGTACTCATAACATCATCGACAATACTACTGCACAATATAAAATATTTAAGATCATCGATATGAAACTGGAAGACCATCAAACTCCTAGTTTAGTTCAAGGTTTTGGGCCAAGACACTTGCCTCCATCTTCTTTTTGAATAACTTTAAGATGCACTCACTTCTTTCCTAAAATTACAACTTTTGATTAAATTAACCAACAGCACGGATGTTTTTACGAACTGACGAGAGAAAAAGTGTAAAGAAAGAAATGAGTGATTTGCCTCTTAAAAACATGCAAGTATCTTTGCCAGAAATTCGCCAAGAGTTTGTTTTCCGTGAAAGTGTAATTTTTATATCAACTCTTTTCATATATTATGTTGCATCTCGTTTCTATGAAAGTTACCTGTTTTGATTCCGTTATGGATGTTTGAAATAGGTACTAATTAAATAATAAAAACGGTAAAACTGGGGCCTCTAGCGTAAAATAAACCAAAAGAAGCACTTTTTTTCAGTGAAACGCGAGTATTGCAGCTCTGTGTTTGGGAAAAGTGTTTATTTTGGATTGTGCATGATCTACACTTCTTTGTGATCTTTTTATTCCATTCTTCAGAATATTTTTATAATTTTTTGTATAATGATGGAAAAGTATAGAGGCAAATAGGTTTTTTCCTATAAACGAATCTAACCTAAAGATATATCCTTCTCGATTTAGATTTGTTTTCCGGTAGTGTCATTTGTGAATCATTCAAATTTATCCAAAATACTATTGATGAGGACTTGAAGACAAATGTTTTTCATCTATTCAGTTTAAGATTAGAATAAATCAGATAAGTGGACTTCTATATCGATAATCTTTCATTTCCTTCTTGTGCACCCCATGATATCAGTATTAAATGAAAGGGATTAACAAAGATAATACGGAAAACAACATAACTTCTCTCAAATTAAATATGCGGACCACCTAAGAAGGTGCTCTACCAATGATAGCAAACTATTTTTTGTGTAAACACATGATAGGGGTATATCAAATGAAAGGGTTTGCTGAAAATACAAAAAACATATTTGATGTCACTCTAAATCCTATATGGCCGACCTCTCCAGATGACGGATTAGTTTAGCATGTATCCGCATGGTGTGTGTATCAAATGAACGGATTTGCTGAAAAGAATACGAATAATAACAGGACGTCACTCTGACTGAACTTGATATGGTGGATTCCCAAAGATGTTGGCCAATCTTTCCATGCAAGGAAACAATTCAAAATTACGGAAAACAAGATGGCTGCCATCTCGATGGCTGTTATCTCGTAATAGCCGAGTTACAATTCGGCCGAGGTTAGGGATGCACACACTAAATGAGCATAGTAAAGAACATCTCCAGCCATAACTAAAAAATAAAAAATCGATAGTCAAAAATATTTTCAGTTACAAGCTTTCATTGAGATGCTATATTAAATAAAACCCAACAATTTATTGATTTATACAATTTAAATGGTATAAAAGCTTTTTACAAGATTTACCTGTGCATATAAATAATAAGAATACACACTATGTAATTTGATAGGTCAAAAATTATATATGTTTTTTATGAATCTGGCAACAAAATTTTATATCATGTAAATTGTGCAATTTAATACTTCGATTCAAATTGTATTTTCTTCTCTTGAGAGCATGTTGATAAAAGGTTATTTATAAAAATATTTTTCACTAATACATCATTGCGATTTATATCAGAGAACCTACGATCAAATTAGTGTCAAAAGAGATATCATGAAGTGAAAGAGCCTAGCTGATTTCATCCACAACATATATCTTTTTAAACGAAAATGCCTTCATCAAAAATGTTCTTACCTTTAGTGATTATTACAAAGATTTTGCGAATAAGATAATTTAGAACAAATATAAAATCAAACCAACATCCACAACCGTTGCCACACTATCGATAAGTATAACCATTAGCACAACATTTACAACATTCAGTTTCTTTAAATGTGATACCTTACTTTCCTGGCTTGCTGAAAAGATAACACAAATTGGTTTTAAAATCAATGTCTGAACGGTAAACAGAACTGATGAACAAGAATAATAAATATATATGTGGGAAAACGTACTGCTGATTTCAAAACCTTTTAGACTAATGAAATATTAACAAGAAAATAATATAAAAAAATCTAGAAATATCTGAAGTGGCAGAGCACAAGAGATGACACCCAATGAGGAATAAGGACAACACCAAAATTCTGAAGCCTGAACCCAACAAAAAGGAAACTGAAAGTAACAGCTTACATAATGTTCAAACTGAAATGAGAATGCCACATTATGTTCAATCATTCAAACATGCCTATCTTGCCTGAGAAAGTGAGCACTGAACTGGAAAAATTTCATATCAAGTAAAATTCCCAACCGTGTATGCAAAAATTGTCAATTTCTATAAACATTTTATTATAAGGAGTTTACTTCAAGGTTTTGAAAACGGGGTCAGGGATATTTTCCAAAATATCATTTTCATTTATACTTCACATTTTTTGTGAACATAGACAAAATTTATAAAAAGTATTCTGCTGACAATTATCATCTATACTTACAGTAAGCTATTCTCTCGGTGCCACAAGTGATAGATAAGAAATTTAATAACCTTTCTGCGGGTTTTCTGTTGAAAATGTATACTGATGTTGCTTCATATAATGCATACGTGCATACAAGCACAGCAACCCGATAAAACTGCTTAAAAGATGATTTGGGTATTTCTACGATACCCTGTACATTTTCTTTGCAAGCAAATTTTCCATAACGAAAAAATTTTTTCAAGAAAGTAGGCAAATATTTTTCAAAAAAGTTGATGACACTTGAATAGATGATAACCGTGGTAGTGAAGATTGAAAACGTAAGCAAAATTAAATTCATTTTCTAGTATTTCTCAATATATCATCAGAAATCCAATGTTTCACTGTGGGTATTCTACTTAAACAATTCACATATACACACTACTTTGCTATTTCACTCCAGTAGTCTACTAATTTATTTCAATTCACAGCAATATAAAAACATTTTACTTTCTCTATTATCCCCCACAACTTTCTTATCTTCAACTTTCTCGAAAAAAATTCAAAGGAAGATACACACTGTATTAGTGTATTTAGCATCATTATCAAAATATGTTTTCAATATACATGTTGCATTTATGTCTTCATTAATTGAAAAATATTGCTTTTATCGAAACGTATAGAATAAAATATCGTTTAAGCGGAGTACATGCAAAAGCGTAAGGTTAAAGGTACATAACCTTAAACCTAATATTCCCGCTACTGGAAAAATTCAACCAAGATCCATATTGAATTTATTAAAACGTGTTTGTGCATTGCCCAGACACGTTTTCATAAATTCATTTTCAGACGTTGACACAAGGCTTCGACCATTTTGTTCATAGGCGTCGTCGACTTGATTATTCTTGAAAAAATGTGAAAATTGTGAATAATAACAGTGCAATTTTCTGACAAATTGCATTGAGTATTTTCTATTTTGCTAAGAACTGTTCCTATATGACTAATTGGACTATTGTATTGTAGTCTGGAATACTTGCTTCTCTATTCAATTGAACAAAATCGAATCCATATTCAATTGTTTGAATCTATTTATACTAATGTATCATTATCATTTGTTTGAACTTATTATTATTATTATTTCTACTGATGTTACATCACGATCTAATTTTATTTATGTAAGTTGCTATTATGTAAATTAAAGCATTTACTGGCAAGTACTGAGAAGAAATCGATGATTCATGTTCAGTTCAATTTGCATCTTCGAATGTTCAGAAGAATTCCAATTGCTATCCTATTTTTTTACACAAAAGAGTCATAAAATTAAATTTGAAGTCATGTTACGGTGACCAACAGAATGTAGCGATAAGTACCGCCGTTGTGTGTGTTATTAAAGGGGAACTGCTGGAAGGTAGGGGGCACTATATCTTTTACTTGAACTAAACCTGAATTAGATCCAATCCCTCTTTCCTGCGATACGCCCATGTGATTTAAAAACGTCATGAAACTTTATTGCGCATGCCCTGAAGGCTCACTGAAATTTCGTAGGTAGATGAAGTTGTGTTATATGGGATTAGCAGTCTAGGATTAAGGTTATGTCGACGGTGTCTGTGTTAGAAAAGAGAAGGATAAAATTATTCATCCGACAGATACGTCTATTGGACATATTGGAACTAAGCCAGATGGTAAAACAAATACAAAGTCCTGTCAGAGGTAATATTTCAATCCTGTGAATGATATTTGAATCATTTCAATAGCGAATGTTAGGAGTACAAACTGAATCAATAATTCTATGTTCATATGAAAGTAGTTGTTTCGAAAGTATTTTTTTTTGTTGTGTAAATCAGTGATTATATGAAAGTAGTTGTTTCGCAAGTGCTTTTTCTTCCAGTTTGTGTCTGAGAGTTACTTCTTTGCATAAACTTCACATCTATGAAATCAATGGATGAATATTTCAAAGTCGAAATAGATAGAATTTGTAATTTTATAGATACATGGATATCCTCGGATATATGAATCAAAGTATTAAAGTTGATATGAACGAAAATAAAAAATCCTAGGGAATTTTGAGTTTGTACGTTGTTTAATAGTGGTAATTCTGTCATTTCAACGTCACATGTCATATTCCATATGAAATTTGAATGTTGTATTCACTTATTGTTTATTGTATTCAGTAGAACAGGATCGTTCTGATAGAAAAAGTGTAACCATCTTTGGAGTTCTTCAATCAATAATTTGTATTTCTATTGGGCACCATAAACATCCTCTGGTAATAATAACGGTATGGAAAAATTATATAGGGTGGTTTTGAAATAGGGTGGGATTTTGACGGGAGGGCACCTGAAGAATGGAGGGAGGTGTGGTTGCAACCTAGGCTGACAAATATCGCTTCTTTATCGAAAAGTTTTAGTCGCGAACGCGTCTTGAAAATACCGTGACCTAATACCGAGATAAACTGCATGAGAAGGAACAACCATAAGCGGATATGGAATACGCGTATTGCCGATTCGCCGTCGTATTATAGAAGCTTTCAATAAAGTTTAGTATGTACTCTAAGGCAGGGGTCTCCAAACTACGACAGCCAATGATTTACTGTCATCAATCTGGCCCGCGACAGCCAATCATTACTTAATTGTTGTTACTATTGCTGTGATAAGTTGAAGAAGAAAACACAGAATGATAATTACTCGGTTTTATTTACTTGCAAGGAAAAACTTAACGACAGAAATGATGACAAAGAAAACTTAAGTATCCAAGTTTAAGCATATTAATAACTAACAAATAATTGAAATGAATCACAGTAAAACAAAAATACTAATGATATTTATGTAATTGTGCCAATTATCAAATGCTCATCGGTTAATTGAGATTTGTAAACATTCTTTGT
>WOGP01000038.1:0-18427 GCA_015342065.1 Leptinotarsa undecemlineata
CAAACATTCATAGCCTACTCGATTTAATTAACCCCATTTGCAAGTGGAGAGTGACAAAAATTATTTTAATCAAATTTGGCTATAAAGTAATATACATCGATATAGAAAAATGTAAATATATCGGAAACGATCACCTTCAGCGTTGTTGAGGAGATGTACGTTTTTTACCTGGAAAAGGTGTGGAAATTAGGTTTTTCATAAAAAGTATCAAAAGTTTACTATTAAAAAAGTTAGGGCAATTTGAAATAAATAATGACAACGTACGCAGCGCCCTCTAGATGTTATATGAAAATTAATACGAAATAATGATTTTCCATGTCAAAAAAACCCCGGGTTTCGAATTTTGTGCAAATAACTTATTTTTTGCAAGAGTTATTTTCAAAAAGCGAACAAAATAATTCAATTTCAACACCCCGTATCTCCGAAACGAAGCTTTTTCGGACACAAGTTCATATAGACATATTCCGTGTTAGGAATCACACGTTAAAAGGTAAGACCTCGTTAGTCCTCAGCTCGCACAAGTTTCTCAACTTCTGATAGTTGTCGTTCTCATGGGGGCGGTAGCTGATTAACGAAAAAACAGATTTTAAACAGAAACAGATTTAAAACAGATTTTTTCTTAAGATTGTCTCAGACATACGTCACTTGAATATTTTAAGGTACCTACTTATGTTACACCCTGTATATCAATAATGGATGTTTCAATATGAATTCCGTTATAATTGAAAAGTTATTTAAATTATTTTTTGATATTCCTGTTAATAACAAATCAGGAAAACATTCGTGTGCTACTGTTGAGGCAAAACAGCAATCGATACATTGGAAGACGCCTGAATCGTCCAGAATAATAAAAGCAAGGATGTCCAAATCGAAATTCAAGGCAATATTGATCGTTTTCCTCAGCATTAACGGTATTGTCATGACTGAATGGGTTCCAGAGGATCAAATTGTCAACTAGACTTACTATTTGTCAGTTTTGGCAACACTGCGAGAACAAATTTGTAAGAAACGGCCCGAGTTGTGGATTTTGCACCAGGACAACGCACCTGCCCATAACGCATTCCAGTGCTCGAACACGCGCCGTACTCACCAGATTTGGCACCGAGCGACATTTTTATGTTTCCAAAGATAAAACCTGCTTGGAAGTGGTAAAGTAAAAAACGGCAGAGCTCCTAAAGGCCCTCCCCAAAGAAGACTTTCAGCACTGCTTCGATGAATGTAAAAAAACGCATGTAGAGGTATGTGGCGAGGGGAGGGGATTATATTGAAGGGGAGCATTACAATGTAGAATAATTTTTATAATAAAACCCTTTCTCGTAACCAGTCCCGTTATTTAATAGCTGGAGTAACATATATATTTATTTCAACTTCTTATGTGTTACCTTTTCTACATTCAGCTCTCAAAAATGTCTCCCAATGTTGGGGTAAATAAGTGACGAATGAAATATTTTCGTGAAGATTGATTTTTAATGTGTGGATACTATTTAACTACGCTGTCATTCCAATCTTACTCTACTCATTCAGAGTGTTGGATGACTCTGGAGAAGTTAACTCTATGTACGAATCCAAAAAGTTATACATCTTCTCGGGAGTTTGCATCTCGGTTAGTCCGTACCAATGTTGTATTCCCCTCTTACAACAAGTAGGGCGTGTATATTTGAGTATTGAGTGTCTACATGACAGAATGATGCTGTTCGATTCTTGAACTTTCAATTCAATTTTCTTTATCACCAGATAACTCATCCCAAAAAAGATCTAAGGAAGAAAAAATGCTGAGGTTATTTGGACTGTGTCAATTGGGTGATAACAAGTCAAATTGTTTATATAGATAAATGACCGATTTAGCTTCTGATCAAATGACAAAAAGTTCCATTATTCTTGCATGGTAGAAGAAGTTGCCTTTCGTACAAAATTAACGGAATATAAGAAGTTCGATAAATAAGGTTCTGACTTCAACAAAATTGAAGTATTTAAATGAAAACTGTCCCTAGCGCGAATAATCAATATTGTGTTTTATAACTTCTTTGTGAATTATGTTGAAAAGTTCATGAAGAAAATAAGACTTAACACTTAATCAGCATTAGTTGTGTAATGCGAATTCAACAGACAAGATTAATTGTCTCTAACTCACTTTCATTTCAGAGATTATCAGCAATAAAAATGATACAATGATTATAACTCTCTCATGATAGAATTAGGTTAAAAAATCGATTTGTAAGTGTGTTGTTTCCATTTAGTCGAATGTTAAGAGTATATCTAGGTACAGGTTGTTGAACAACTTGTTAGATCATTGAAATAAGCCGTTTTTAAAACATCTATCGTTACTTTAGATCTACGGTATTTTAGCTAATGGAGAGTTTAGAATAGAAGTTGAAGGAAAATTGTGTTTCATGAATCCATTTGTATCATGGAATGTGGATAGCTCATACAATTTTTTTTTCATATGACTATCTTGCCGTTCAGAAAAAATATTCCAGTTATAATTTTGGGTTAATAGAATTGTTTTTATCAGAGACACCTTATACAGGATGGACCTCCGAAAACGTAATGTAATGCATAATTGTCAGGGAACCAGCTATTCCCCGAAATCCAAGAACACTTTTTATTTGTAAGGGTCCAAATACTATTGCAAATTTTCAACGGGAAGCGTCACACAACTTTTTTTTTAATAGCAATGTCAGTCAAGAACATTTTATCGAGAATTGCTATGTACATTTTAAATGCAAGCAATACGTTCTTATTAGATGTATTTTATTTGAAAATTTGCCGTATTATGCAGGTAAATCCTGGAAAAGCTGACCGCCAACCGCCATCAAATAATACAAAAATTTTTTCAACTACTGTCGTATATTTAAGACTACTTGTGATGTCACTTCGAGATATATATTGATGGTTAACTGTCACAGTTACTTTATTGAGTCAAGTGGACTGCGGTACACTTGGTTTCTCATGTTTTGTCACAAAAATCTAAAGGACGTAAATCAGCTAACCGTAGAGGCTACTCAATTGCATTCTTATCCTACCCAGCGTCTTAAAAGTTTGAATAATTGAACAAATTTTTGGTAATGTGCATATTCATGTTTTAACATAATTCTCTTTGGTATTAGTTAGTGCTGTATCGATCAGATTTGTGGGTATTTCGCAGTTCTTCCAATGATTTGAGTGGTGTGAGATATACTTCGTTTCTCATGTGTCCTCAGAAAAAAAATCTAAAGGACTAATTTGGCCCGCGGTCCAGTATGTTTATTGATTTGCGTGATTATAATTTTTTGACCAAAAACAAAATTACAATCATGTCTCAGCCACTGTATTCACCAGATTTGCACCCTACGACTTTTTTATTTTTCCAATATTGAAGAGACTCGTGAAAGGACAGCGCGTTTTGCGATGATCAGGAGATAATAATCGAATTGCTAAGAGAGGTCAAGGATATACCAAAAAATGCATATCACAGCTGCTTCGAGGATGGCGATACAAATGTATTATATCTTAGGGCGACTACTTAGAAAAAACAACATATAAATTGATGAATGAATGAATATTTTTTGAGAAAAATGAAAATTCCCCTTATTTTTTTGGCAGGCCTCGTATATACTCAAAATTAATATTTTGAAATTTATGTGAATGATTCGAAAACTATAATCACCTAACTATAACTATAAAAATATTCAGAATATATTCTGTAAAAGCTGTATAGCGTCCATCTTTTTCATCATTTTCGTGCATCAAGGGATATACTGTTCACTAAAATCGGATAGATAGGCGTCGAAGTTCAATTTGACATTTCATATTAAAGTCGAATTCGACATCCGACCGGTTTCCAAATTTGATTCAGCTGTTAAGAGAAATTTAATATTTACTATTTTTCCAGAAAAAAAATAACGTGATTATTCAAGATGTCGGCGTTGATATTTCACTTGCTGATTATCTTATTTTTATTTGTTTGTATTCTTCGAAAATTTATTAGAATCTGGTATCACTCTATTCCTGATTTCAATGATTTTAATGTTCGCTTTGGCTCAAAGCTTGATGAGGAATAATTGAAAATATTCATATTTTTTTTAAATCCTTCAAACTGCAATACTTAAAACCAGTTTGCTGGTTGATTGTTTAATAACAACTGAAAGAAAAAGGTTTAGTAAAAACCATCATACAGCAATTAAAATTCATATTACAAATACCGAATTTTGATTAGAAACTATTCAAATTAACTGGGAAAAACTTGATTGATATGCGTAATTTCTCAGCAAGTGAATGTAACATCTACGCGTTAATTGATTGTTGAACACTTTATAACTTTAATTGTGGTGGTATGAATATTTACGAAAAACTGGCCTACGAACTGATTGCAACAAATGAACGTTTTGCTATTAGCTGTTGGCACAATTTCCGGTTGAAAGTACGTTTGCTAGTTAGACATATTTTTCCACAAAACATATTAATCTCGAACGCCTTGTGTAACGGACTATACATATATTGACCTGTCATTCTGGATTGTCCTGAATAGTTATTGTTGTGAACTTATGACAAAAACGTTTAACATAAGGTGTCGAGTGTCAATACCGGCTATATAAATGTTGTTAATGAATCAATTTCTGATAATTTCGTTAATTACATTATTCATTTAATGAATTACTTCAATTAATTTGTAAATACTACTTTCTCAAGCAATGGGCAGAAAAACACTACATTTAAAAAACCGTTTCAACTGTAATTGTGGCACTATGTTCTATTTTCATAACTGATATTTTGATTTCAACCCCAAATTCAACACCTTCAGAGTGAGGGTTGTAATTCCTAAATTTTTGAATGATACATATTTTTTTCTAATACGTTAGCAGTCATGTTTTTTCTTCAATGAGGCATACATCCTTTAAACCTCAATAGCAGCCATATTTTTTTCTTTAACGCTGCACTGAATGCCACGCTGCCATATTTTTTTTCAATCCGATTTCTCGTTCATTATTTTTATTATATCATTATTTTATAATTCAACTACGTTGTTATCTTTCAACTGAATCTCTCCGATACTCATTCTATCCTTATATGCATCGATTACGTCCACACGTATCTTTCTCACTCACTAAGTTAACGACGTTCCCTAAGGAATATGTAGTTATCAACTACTATAAAAAATATGAGTGTAACTTAAATAAACACTTCTTACCTTATTCTTGATGAATTAAAATAAACACATCCACTATTATTTTTCTTTACGACACAATCCAATTTTTTTTTATTAAACACATGTTATCATTTTGAAACTATGCTACACTTTGATTTATTCTCACAAAGAATCCTTTTCGAAATTATAATATAGGAACATGAAGGGAGACTGCATCTGCATACGATACTTCAATTGGCTTTCTAGTAAAGGTAAATTTCGAAATCTCCAACTGGGGATTTCCAGCGATAGCAGCTTATGCCAAGTAATGTTTTCAGAGTGAATGAAAACGAATCATAAGGAACGACAAAGATGATAATCTTTCAACTAATTAATTTTATAATATAATATAGTCAGAAAGAGAAATATATTCACGAATTTTTCATTCATATGATTTCGTGCGGCGAATAGTGGAATATTTTTGAGTTGTGAATTTTCTAATGTATCAATTATAAGAAATCATGGCGTGTACTTTCGGATTTTCCATACTTTTTCAAAATTCATTTTCGGCTTTGAGGTGCGAGGACCGTTGCAACGCAAGACCGTGGGCAGTGGCCCAGAACCTCTGTCCACCTAAAATGCTGGAATATAGTTTTCAATAAAACACTGGATAAATCAAATTGATATATAAAAAAAGGTTCATGTTTTGTAATAGTTCACAAATAATGGGTCTTCGAATTTTGACACTGTAACACTGTATTCGATGATTACTAACTTCTTGTGACTTAAATTGGTTGGTCTGGACACCAAAGACATGTGGTTTCAACAGGACTGCGCTACATGCCACACAACTCATACCACATTGGATATTGTTATATTTCACACGTAATGGCAAACGAATGAAAAATTTCGTTGATATCTCAACACAAAATTTAAAGATAGGAAGCGCCTAACGAAATACCCTATATATTCAAAACACAATTTCAGTTTTCCTGGCTCAAAATTCTTTAAAGTCTCGCTCATATCTATTATAGTAAAAGTTCTACTGGAGACCATTGTTCTAATTTTTCTGTTTTTTATTTTCAGTGCTAACACTCAGATGGACAATGACGTAACTCCGGTATATCTAGCAGCACAAGAAGGACATTTAGATGTTTTGAAGTTCCTAGTTCTAGAAGCTGGAGGTTCCCTTTACGTTAGAGCAAAAGATGGCATGGCTCCAATACATGCCGCTAGTCAGATGGGATGCCTTAATTGTGTCAAGTGGATGGTGAGTCCTTTATGAGTTAAAACTAAGTTTAACAAACTAGTTTAAAGGGCATATCAATTTTTTGTTGATTATTTTAAGAAGTCATTCAATATCATTAAAGAAACTTGAGCTCAAATTTTTTGTTGAGTCAATAAAACCAGGATGGCTATCAAATGAGAGACATAGTTATTTTACTATAGTCTAAATGGCAATATTGATACTTGAATGTCAATGAATGGGCATTCTCTCAATATCTGCTGAATCAAATCGTGATTTTCCTTGTCGATAGACCATTTTAATTTCCACAAGGCTTCCCAAGTTTTCTTCTGCCACTGAAAAGAGAATGTATCGTGCGGAAAATGGTCTTTGAACATTCAACATCCAACTAACTTTGAGTGATTCCTTAACATATAATTCCAGTCAGTATATACTTTCCCAGCCTCTCAGTAACTTTTCTAGAACGCTCAAATTCTGGAAGTCAGCTAGTACTTTGAACCACATTTTCAATTGATTTTGACACTTTCGAAGATGAAAAGTATCCAAGTTGAGAACCCTTAATATCATAAGTACCATATTTCGCCTCACAATGAAATGTCCATATCTTTCCAAACATAAACGTGTGCATAAAAGCAACTATCTTTAATTCAATATAGTTCAATTTACCAAATATTTCATCGGTGGTATTCATCTGAATCGTGAAACCATTATTCGCGATCATTCGCCCCAAACCATAAGAGTGTGTTTGGAAAGAAATGGAAGAAAGTTCTTGTACTGAAATCAGTGGAAAAATTTTGTGCGTAACCGTGAAGCAGTTCAGGTGTTACCTTTCAACGTACTAGGAATCATACGATCTGTCTGTCCGTTTAAAATCTGTTTTTCCGATAATCTGCTGTCGCCCCCATACGAACGACAACCCTCAGAGGTTGAGAAAATTGTGCAAGCTAAGGAGTAACGAGGTCTCACCTTTGAATGTGAGATTCCTAACACGATAAAATATAAGACCTCGTTAATCATTCTTTGTCGTTCATAGGGGGCGACAGCTAGTCGGTTGGTCAAGGAAAGCTTTTTCCTTGACCAGCCTAGCTGGTGTTGTTTTGGCATCCTCTCTCCTGGTTCCTATGGCCTACTGGAATTCTCCGTCGCTGTACCCATTCCCTGTGAAGGGATTTTTCAGTTGATTGGGTTCTTCAGGAAGACTTTCAGGTTAACTCAACCAACGTTTTAGTTACCTTTCTTCTTTGTAGTGACTGTTGGTTACAGTTTTTATTTAGATATCTCTTTGTGTGTGTTGGTTTCGTTTACGATATCCACGTCTGTACACGAGAACATCCAAGAAGGCTACAGTCCTTTGGGTTTCTCGTTCCATTTTGAATTGGATTTTTGGGCCAAGAGAGTTTAGATATAATAGAAAATCATTTAGTGTCTGTTCATCATCTTGTCATATCAAAAATATGTGTGTCATCAACATAACGCAGCCAATAATATGGTGTTTCACTAGATGCATTGAAAACACTTTTAGAGAAACAACATATCTAAAGACCTGTGCGAACGTATTCCAAGCGGAAACTTACGCTTTTGATTTGTGTGTAGAAAATTATTTGGATTCATGGCCATCGTGGCCTGGGAGTTTATAAAGCTGCAGACTTTCTTGCAACTTAGGATATTTCAAGCAGTTTTATTATATCAAAAACTATCATTGATTCACTTTAGGTTCTGCCAAAGAAATTTTAAACACCTGGAATGCAAAAAACAATCAGACTTCTGTCAAAATCTACCAGGACTCCCCCTTTTTAAGGCTTCTGAACGCCCTTCGAAGTAGGGCATCAAACAATTATTAGACCTACAGCAGGAATGACTCACATTGTCGATCAGGTCTGACTGTAGATCACTTTCATCTGAATCATCATATGCAGATACTCAGTCTTTGTTTGTAAGATGATGAAATAGTGGAGCATGCACTTACTCTGTTAGTGCTACACTGTGGATCGAACCAGGTTTTCAGAGTTTCTGAAGCAGAGCACAAGTTACTGTTTATTGTGAATAAATCGTGAATCAATAAATTCTCGTTAAATTTGAACCAGATACTTTATTGAATACGTTTTCTCTGGTGTAAAAACTTTTTGGGAGAGTTATTGGAGGAAATAGTAATTTCCAAGTAGGAAATCACAAGAAAATTAGTTTAGTTTGACAATGTAGTCCACTACTGGTACTTAATTGAGTTAAGGACCTCTATTATCACCTACAGTAGATACATAACATCATGATTTATTTTCAAGTATTTCAATTGTTTGAAAATGTCCTTACAGGATGAAACTTCAGTAACATTAGTTACAAATAAAAGTGGTAAAGAAACATAGAAAGTTTAATTTCTCATTTTTCATTATTTTATTTTGTAAATGTTGCATTGTACAGGTTTCAAATGACAGATGTTGCCGGAACTGATGTTCACAATTACATTATGTTTGTAAGCAATTGGCTACTTGATGGTAATTTTCATATATTACAGTAGATGTTAGTACATCGAACGAATAATCTAAATCTATATGACATCAAGAGAATGTTTATTTTTGTAGATTCAGGATCAAGGAGTCGATCCCAACTTGAGAGATGGCGATGGTGCTACTCCTTTACACTTTGCTTCATCCAGAGGGCATCTGGATACGGTGCGTTGGTTATTGAAACACGGTGCTCGGTTGTCTTTGGATAAATTCGGGAAAAGCCCTATTAATGATGCAGCCGAAAATCAACAAGTTGAGGTGAGATTTTCCAATTTTTTATTTTCTGATATTTGCGAAAGATACATCAATATGATGAACCCAATTAACTGATTGTATAAATTTTTTCAGTGCTTAAATATATTAGTCCAACATGGAACTACACCAGACTATAATACGACAGAAAGAGTTAAAACTGGAAAAAGCTGTTCCTGTGCTAGAAAAGGAGAAAAATTGAGAAGAGTGAGTATTTATCATAATTATGTAAAGAGTATATTTAAAAAATTGAAAAGGATGGAATGGTGAAATATAATAATTAACTGACACGATTACAGTGGAAAAATAGTACATTAATCTTCAAATAAAACAATTCTCGTCGTAGTTTATTGCCGAAGTCACCAATTATTGAATTAACATGTAAATTACGTTCGATAATTTGTGTCTTGATTACACAAATCGAAATTTGATGATGTATTTGTTTGTATCACAAAACATTTTTTAAAGATCAGCTGAAAATAAAACGATTGATGTATAACAGTTTCAATAATATATAGGCCTTTTTGATTAAATTTTCAATATGATGAGTGAATCTAAGGCCAGTGTCAAGCATCTTCCCTAAGTTTTCAGCTGCATTGACAGAAGTCAAGATAGTAAGACTTGGTTCTGATTGGAAATTATTTTTTCCAAATGTATGATTTTTCTGCGATCCAAAATGCATAATTATTGTTTTATTAGGATTAAGTTTCAAATCGTGTTCACTTGATAGATAATTAATCAAAAGTAGATCACCGATTTTGAAATGCATATATAACCATATATCATCAGCATAACCCTGTATTTCACAATACAATTCTTGATGGACGCGATTATATCAATGGTATGAATGATGAACAATAAAGGTTCCAAAATGGAACCCTGTGGTATTCCAGATAGAATATCAAGAGATGAGGAGTTGTGACCATTAACAAAAACTTTTTGAGATCTACTCAGTAACAACAACACATCCAAAACTTTTACTGACTTCCAGGGAAATATTTATATGAAATATTTATCAGAATATCAATAACTGTTCATGAGTTATATTACTTTCATTATATATCATTTATTGAAGATTTAATATTCAATAACTGAAATAAATATCGCCTTGACCTTATCGTCGAATGTACTTCGTTTTTCTTTATTAGATCTTTATTACTATAGGGAAACAGTGCTGCTAGTGACTGCTCGAATTGCAAAACAAAGCCGACTCTCAGTGGTGTCAATCACAATGGCCACACTAATCACAGCAGCAATAGTAGCCACAGTAACCACAGCAACCACTCTGAACCTTTCTATCTACATCCACCGCTCAGCGACAGATCAATGGAACCACCTCATGCTCCTGAAAATGGACTCTATGTCAATCCAATGAGTAAACATAGGCACAGGTGAGTTGAATTTGAAAAAAAACAGGTGGCAGCAACATCATTGTTGTTTTTATTGATATTTAATAATCCTATGGAACATATACTATATACAGTATATACAGATAGATTATAGTGAAAAAAAAACAATTATTGATATATGAACACTATCAACGTTATTAACAAATGAATGTTATAATTATATTTGAATAATAATTACATTAATACGCAGATGATACTCAGTTGCATATGAATACTCCAACTGAATTCATACTGCAGAAAACTGCACGAATAATGATGACCTAAAGAAGTTATGTGACATTTCTTCCTCGCATACTCTTACGTTAAACGCATCCAAATCTAAATAATTTTTGTGCTCAAAAGTAAATGGGGAACTTGCCATAAGAGAAGGCGATATTATTCTACTTGGTGAACCACTACCTATTGTCAGATTTATGCAAAAACTCAGGTCTCTGGTAAGAAAGCGACATGTTAGTCAGTTGATAAGAACTTCCTCAATATTTTTAGAAATCGGTGTTATGAACAGAGACTTGGAATTGACAATTTGCGAATTCCTGATATTTTCAAAATTATTATCGTACTGTAACTACATTTACGGCCCTGCTATAATCTTCAAAGATTAAATATGTCAACAGCGTATACAAAATGCATACCTAATGTATGTGGTTCTCTTCAGGAATTTGTAAATTGATCGCATAAGAAAAGCATGTAAAGAATCTTTGAAACTACATCTCAATCAATTTCGCAAACTTCACTTTCTGACAGCTGTTCACGAAACTTTTGAATAAGAACTTCACATTATGTTTCGGAATATCAATAACTCACTTATGAGAAATCTACGTCAACTTGTCATCTGCAAACATAACAGCAAAGTATTCAAGCTAAGTTTCTCATACAATGCTGCCAAGTTTCATACTCAACAGCCTGCGGAATTTATAGATTTCAATATATTTAATCCAAAACAAAAACTTAATTTTTTTTCTTCTTTTTTAATGACCTGGCATTTTCCATTGTTCATGATTCTATTATTCATGATAAATTGAATTGAGCATTCAGTCCTATATCTTTATTGACTCAAAATTGTTTGTTTTCTTATTCGACTAATTGGGTCAATAGTGAATTAAGTAATTCTAGGTTAAGTTGAAACACTTTTTACAGTAACACTTCACCTTTTCACATTATAAAATATCTCTCTTTTTGTCAAAACCTTTTATGAATGTAAATAAAGTTGAATTATTATCATTATTATTATTATTGAATAAAAAACGAACGAAATGTGATTATTTGATAGGAAAGAAATGAAAAAATCCATTGATATTCTACCGATTTCAGATTAGATTTTTGCAGTTTCCAAATTACACAGAATTATATCCTGGAATTTTTTTTTGACATTCATCACTACATATTATAAAACAATGTCCTTTCGCTGCGTCTGTCAATCTGAATGCGATAAAAGTTGACTTCGAATGATCTAAATATCTCTTATATTTTTGCTTGAAACCTATATGTGTTCATACAATGTTCATACAATTTTAATAATAATTTTTTTATTGGTATCAGACTCTCTGGGCATATTCAATCATCTATTTTAGTTTCAGTTCTAAGTTTATCCTTTCTTTTTCTTTGTACAGTTTCCTTCTACAAGCATGTATGTTTCATGGAAAAATTACTTGTTATTCTTATTACTATTATAGAGTTTTCATTGATTTTTTTTCTCATTTTCCATACTGAGAAAAATGTTTATTATCAAATATTTTCATTCATTATGACTCATATCAGGCATATTTCAAAATAAGATTCATTCACGAAGGATATTATTCTGAATGTGAGTAATATCATTAAATGTCACAACTAAAAGTAAACTGAAATTTAATTCAAAAATAATTCCTACTTCCTATTTCATATATTTTCAAATGGTTGCGTCCGTCAGTGCGATTTGAAACCAGAACCAAGAGCCGTCTACTAACTCTACAAAATAATATACATATTCGTAAAACTATTAGACTTTCAGATTTCTTTCATTTTGTTATTGAGCGATAAACTTTAGAAAAATATCAATTTCTCTGCCAAATTACAAATTTCTGGTGAGGTACACTTATTTTACATCACACTTGTATTCTTGTTGGAAAACATACATTAGAAAAATTGTGAGTTCAATGATTGAGTCTGAGTTTGAAGCAGGAAATTATCAAGGCATATTTGCCATTGAAAATAATCCAAACACAACTGTAAAGTTATTAATTCGCTCAGCAGTGATTGGCCTCGAAGATAATGAGCCATAAGATTAAGAAACGGTAACCTAATGGCCGATTTCTTCAATGGTCACAGAAAAATATAACTCACGATAACCTATCGGACTGAACTCAAAAGAGTTGTGGTGGATGTTATCAGCTCAGATGCTCTACCTGTGAACGAAGGTGTTCCTCGAGGATCCATCTTTGGTCCTTCACTGATCATTTCGTATATTTGTGTCTTCCATCAATCGGTAAAAAAATGCAACATCCATCATTACGCAACTTTACTCCTCTTTTCAGTTTCCTGACATTGTTTTTGCTCGAAATCTCATCATTCGTAATCTAAAGACTATTTTTGATATTTTATCAATCGCAGCTTTCCAGAAAACGCAGCTAAGTTCTACAACAATTCACTGCCCACACAAGAAAACTGTGGAAAAAGACTCAAAATTGCTTTTATATGATTAGCTTACTTTTCACATGTTGACCGTGGCTTATTTGTTTTGGTAACACGATTTGGTGACCTGATAATAATAATTTTTTGAAACTGTATGAATGCATTTAATTTTTTTTTAATTTGAGGGTTGAGTTTGAAAACAGCTTTGCTGATACTTTGCCCATTTACCTCAAAATTTTTCATATATCGTCTCGATCTTGGCAAATTAGATGAATGAAGACATTTTATTATTAGTATTATAAAAAAATTTGTTTTTCCAGCGCTTCAAGCAGTTCCGAAAGCAGCGTGAGTGGTGGGAGCGTAAATGGAGAATCATTTTATCTACATAATCCACAAGAAGTTATTTATAACAGAGTCAAAGACTTATTCGAGACTAAAGAACAAAGACAATCACTCTCTGCCCTGACAGGTGAGTTTGTCCGAATAATTTTCATTGAATTATTATTATTTTTATTAAAATTATCGTCATTACCACGATTGGAATTACCCATATAAAAAAGGAGCATATACAGGGGTGTTACTAAATGTTATGCAAATAATTGATTGCGTGAATCTATATGAATTACTCTGGAACAAAAACTTTCTGAAACCATAAAGAACTATAAACCTACAGAAATTATAGTGCTTTTTGTATGGTGTCACTATTTTTTGGGTTTTGAAATAAGTACGTCGATTTTTTAAATTTCTTCCTGACGTTTCAGAGGTCTAGCTACTTCAGAGGTTTGCCTGATGACTGAATATTACGACTGTGTAAAGCGTATTTATATTGACTCTGGTAGTTTGGTATGCCTATACTTATACCTACATTAGGTGAATTGAGTAAAGTATGTTCATGTTGACTCAGGTAGTTTGGTTTGATGATACCTCTACCTCAATCAAGTAAATTATTAATAACATTCGTCGATCCTATTCTTGAACTTCATAGAATGAGATTTCATATTCGATTGAGGTTCACAGCTTATTCTTTTCTGTTGAAATTATTAGTGTGTTTGTGGATTTGTATTTTCTCCCGTACCAGTGGTATCTCTGGTTGTAGGCAACGAATTTCGTGTTTTCAAACGGAATCATGTAGTTTCCTTCATTGAGTTCGTGCTCCGTCACAGTCGACTTGTCTGTTTGGCCTAGCCTGCAGTTTCGTTCATGCTCCTTCAACCTGATTCCCATGTATCTTTTGGTGGTTCCGATGTATACCTTCCTACAATTGCACGGTATGCAGCAGACCCCTGCTGGTGATAGTGGGTCACTTCTGTGTTAGGCCGTCTTGAGACTTTGATGTATTTTCTTGGTGATCTTGATTACACTGTGTCCATTTGATCTCAACGTGACTCGAAGCCATTTCAGTTATTTCTCTAAATGTTCTAAATCACATATTCTTCAATCCCACTCAGTAAGAGTAGAGGTGACTCCTCTCTTTTGACTAGGATGGTGGTTTGATAGTGCGTGCAGGTATCTACCCATGCGCGTAAGTTATAGGTACACTTACTGGGTTAGTATAGCACCACATCGTTTGATGAGTAGATCTAGATACACCATTCGCTGGTCTTGTTGAGTCTTTATGGTCACTTGATACTGGGTAATTGAACATTCAAGTGGTCTAGGAAAAGTTTTAGAGCGTCCCTTCCATGTTTTCAGATAACAAAGGTGTCATCCGAGAAAGCCGTTTTATGAATATTGAAGAAGTGCCAAGTTTCAATTTGATCTCTTTAAAAATGTTTATCGACAGAGAATAATAAAAAATTAAAAAATTATTATCCATGAATTCTATCAACATCATCACCTGATGAATATTATAATTGAATCAAAATTACTGAAAAAAATATGAACAATAAAGAAAAAGAGAGAAAATGAAATGAAAAAGTCAGTTGTTGTTGTTGAAAAGTATAAGTGTTCATACCTTTTTTTAATTTGGTCAAGGAAGTATTTGATTTAATTTTGGTAGGAACACTGTTTCATGATAGTATAATGATTCGGTTCCAAATTCAGTTTCAGTGAATTTGGTGGTGGTGAATTTGATTTAGTGAAAATTTCACAACAAAGTGTTTTGGAATATGTTATGAATTTTCATGAAGTATCGGCCGTTTCTGTCATACATTTCAGTTTTAATTTTTGCAGTTCTGAAGTTAGTGGATTCCCCCTTGTGTCATGCTTATGAGTATCTGATTCAGCTACATAATATATTGAGAGATGTTTCATTGAGTGAATGAAAAGACAACTATTCAATTCAAATTAGGGGAAAAGGTCTAAGAGATATCTTGGTCTACATAAGTTTGACGTTGCTTCCATAAAAGGTAATTTGGAAATACACTCAATTGCTTTATTTTGCAAAGACGTCAGGGGTTTCTGAAACATTTCTGCAGTGCACAGTGCACCATACTGAATCAAAATATTGTATGTTTAAATCAGACTGTAATATATAATTTTCAGATATTTTATACATCTCCAAGATTTTAGTTTAAATAGAATTTCAATTAATTTTCTCATGACGCTTTTGACGTGCTAGAACAATGAGAATGTTTTCACTTTTTGTATAATATATTACCGATCCATTCGAAGGCAGAATGGGCAAAGTGGGGCACTTTTAAAGGAAAACTCCTGTTTTCAAGCAGATGAAAACTGATGGCTGTGTCTGAGGGGGTGAAAAATTTTATGACAAACTCAATGGTGTAAACCGCATATCGATACCTGTCATCGTTTCTGAGTTACAGCATATTTTTCGAAAAGTTGCTGTAACTTTTTTCTGTCAAAAGTTTTTTGTTACTATGAAAATATTTACATATAAATTAGTGGTGTGGGAAACTTATTTTTTCAAATGAGATGTCAGTAGAGTTATTGATGGAAAAATATTTTTTTAATGAGACACCCCGTATATTCCTACACATTTCAATAGAGCTTAAAATCACTTTTCCAAAAATTTACCACACTTTATGTTTTGCTACAGTTATCTTTGAAATACAGAGTGATGCAATTAGTGATTTTTGTTCAATTTTCAAATATATTCGCACAACCTAATTGATGGTGGTCAATTTGAAAAAAAAAAGTCCAAATTATATGAATAGAATAGTATCCTTATCCGATTCATATAATTTGGACTTGGAGAGTTGGAAAAAATGGACGTTTCAGGAGCTGTTTAAAATATTCCCAAAACGTCAGCGAGAAATTATCAACAGGCCTACCAATTACTAACGTTAGGAGGATTTTGACAAACACAAATTCATATCATATAGGACCAGAAGACCATCAACTCAAACCAGGAGATTTTGAACGCCGCATGTCTTTTTACCAGTGGTTCCTGGAAAATTGTAACCAAGTGCGTGATTTTTCGTTGAATTGTATTTGGACACAGCACAACAAAATTCTCATTCTATTGCAGAACAAATAAGTTAAGGAAGACTTGGATTTAGTGTGTGAGCAGGTGTTTTTAGGGGTAGAATTATCGGCCCGTTCATTTACAATGGCACTTCCACTTCTCATAAGTATTTAGAAATACAAAGGCAAAATATTGAATCCTTTATTGATGAATAGCTACTAATGGAGCTCAGGAAATATATTTCTAATGAGGCTGCAAATTTTGGTAATAAATGTTTTCAGAGAAACAAGAAATAATTGACAGGAAAAAGTTACAGCACATTTTCGAAAAACATGCTGTTACTTAGAAATGATGATAGATATGCGGTTTTCACTATTAAGTTTGGTATTAAATTTGACCCAGACACATCTATCAGTTTTCATCTATCTATTGTGAAAACAGGAGTATAAAGTGGCCAATTTGGCCCACTCTATACATGAAAAATATTTATGGAAATTTAATATTATTTTATAAATTTACAACGGAACAATCAATCTGAATAAGAGATTTTTTATTATTTCTTGAATCAAAATTTGGTGACTTGACAATGAAAAAAAAGTTTTTATAGTAAATGTTCAAAAACGCTTCCACCAACTTCCATACAATGGTACAAACGAACTGTCATTGCCCTCACATGGTTGAGAATTTCGGGAGTTATTTCTCTGTAATGCCTCATGATATTCTCTCTCAAATCTTCTAATGTTGTTGATTCTATATCATACACGTCAGACTTCAAATTATCCCATAGAAAGAAATCTACAGGAGTGAGCTCCGGATACCTTGGTGGTCATTCTGTAGGACATCTTCTGCCAATCATCCATATCATCCATAAATTGTCGCACTGGAGCTGCATAACGGGGAGGTGCACCATCCTGCTGAAAAACTATTTCGTTTTCGAATAAATCTATATCCTCATCAAATGCCCTACTGATGTATGGTATCATATGGTATCTATTCTTCAACATATCCAAATATTTATCACTAGTCAAATTATCATCGATAAAAAAAGGACTTATGATGTGGCCACTTAAAATTTCTGCCCAAACATTCAGTTTTTGAGGTCGTTGGGTATGAACTTGACGGTATAAATGAGGATTCGAATCACTCCAATATCGACCCTCAGATATTTCCCGAGAACTATCACCCGATTAGACTGCTCTCATCGGCGGCTAAGCTGGCTGAAATAGTTGTTCTGCAAAGACTCAACGAAGAAGTTGAAGATCGAAATGTTCTACCTGACGAACAATTCGGCTTCAGGAGAGAACACTCCACTGAGTTACATGCTATGAGACTGGTCGATAATACCATCGCAGAACTATAATAAAACAAAAAAGTTCATGTCGTTTTGCTAGACATTTCGAAGGCCTTCGACCGAGTATGGCACGAAGGCCTTCTGCATAAACTAATTGCGTTCGACCTGTCTCGGGGCCTGATCCGGTGGACTGGGTCTTTCCTGAAAGACAGAACGTTTCAGGTTAGAGAGGGGGCTCTCTGTCTGACAACAGAGAGATCCTCGCCGACGCTGTATTCACTTTACACCAGTGAAGGTATCTCTGTACGCTGACACGGTTCTCCTCTCGTCTTCCATGGGTCGGGAGCTCGGTGTCGTCTACATGCAGCGTGTATTGGACGACCACGAGCGTTGGTACTTTGAATGGATGATCCGAGTGAATCCGGAAAAAACCCAGGCGATAACCATGGAAAGATTGCTATCTTCTTCGGCCAGAAAAGTGAGAATATCTGCAAGGGAGATCGACTGGCAAGCGCGGAAAAAGTACCTCGGTCTTTTAATAGACCGTAGGCTCACCTGGAAGCCGCACATCACAACCGTGAAGGCAAAGATCGAGGGTCGGATACCTCTGTACCCTCTGATCAACAGACATTCTAAACTAAGCTTTC
>WOGP01000038.1:18437-39086 GCA_015342065.1 Leptinotarsa undecemlineata
CGATCTACAAAACGATGTTCAAGCCTGTCATCAGGTATGCTTCAGGCGTCTGGAGACAAGCGGCTCCGTCAAATATCTCCATTTTGGAGAGATTGCAAAATAAGCTGATAAGGATGATTGTGAATGCTCTTTGGTTCGTACGGAATTAAGCTATCCGCAGATATTTACAGCTGCCTTTCATTCAGCAGTCCATTCAGTCGAGTAATCGGTAAGTCCTTGATTGTGCCAAAAACCATGAAAATCCGTTGGTCAGGGAAGCTAATGATTATACTGTAGACGACTCCTTCCGATAGAAGGCCCAGACACTGTCGAATGAGGCCCTCATGTCCTCCGTTAGAAGATGAACAATATCTTCATCCAAACACCGCAGCCAGATAGAGGTTCACCGTGAAGGGCGGTAACGATGTCTGAGGACTTTCATACCGCCACCAAATAATCAGTTTTGATCCACTCGTCCTTCTGACGAACATCAGTTCTAAGGGTAAGGAAGCTGGGCTCCAACCTGCTTGAAATGAAGATAGCTTCCTACTCCAATATCGACAATTTTGCCCTCTCCATTCAAACTAAACGTACATTCATTCGAAAAACAAATTTTATTCATTAAATTCTAATAAAAGTTGATCCATTCAGTGAGACTTTCACAAAATTCGATACGTCTATCGAAATCATTTTCGTTCAATTCACGAACTAGTCTAATCGTATATGTATGAAATTCGTACTTATGAAGGATTCTGAAAACATTTGTAGGACTGATTCCTGATTCTCAAGATAACTTAGAAAGAGATTGCGAATTTTTCATTCCTTCCTTTAGTCCAAAGTGCCTAAACTGCAGTACAAAATAGCTTTTTATCGTTGACAGATTCGGTTGTCATAAATTTGTTCAATAATTACGAAACGTATTCGTGGCGTAGATTTTTTCCTGAATAATTATTATTATGCATACGGGCAGCAGCTCTAACACTATTTCCATTCTGATAGTACAAACTCACTATTTCAATCCGTTCTCGAAGGGTATAAACCATTGCATTTCAAGAATTCACAAAAACAAACACCAACTGTAACTTCACCTCGTAGGTAATCGTTTTTGTAGAATTCAAATTTAACTAGGCAAAATAAGACTTTTTTGAAGAATACTTTATGAAAATACCTATGAAACCTAGATAACAGATTGTACAGAAGATCATTCAGGGTGGCTTGTTTTCAACTCAAATGTTTTTCAGCTTCCAAACCATAAGCTTCAGACCATAATATATTCTACTTTGTTGAAATCTGTTCGTCATGGAACATCTGATAATGCAAAATAATTGATCCATTTAAAAAAGATGGTAAAAGTTAGATCAAATTTGAATATATCAAAATGTGTCCCCCTATATACTATTGTTGGGTGTTTTATTATTTTTCTCGACAATTATTGTTCCAAAAGTTATTCAGTGTGGCTCGTTTTCAACTCAAATAATTTGTAGCTCCTGAACCATAAGCTTCAGACCATATGTTTTATACTTTGTTGAAATCTGCTCATCATTGAACATCTGATAATGCGAAACAATATAGGGTGATTCCTATAGGAATCACCCTATATTATATAGGTGCGATAGGGGAAGTAACACCAAATATGAATATGTCAAAATCTGTCCCCCTGTATACTATGGTTGACGTGTTTTTTTTTCTGCAAATCATTGTACCAAAAGTTATATAGGGAGGCTCATTTTAAATGGAATGCAATGTATATGAGCCAACGTATACCAAAATATTTCGTAATTGGAGTGTGAGAGAAAAGTTATTTCGTCAAAAATAACTCTACGCTAGAAGTTCCACTGCTACTCATAAAAGTAATAAGGTAATGTAATATTCATCATTCTTCCGCATATTTTTCACAGTTGATAGAATATTCAGCTAATTATTGTTATACGTTCAATAGAAACTCCACAACATGGGTCATCTACAATGTGTCGAACGTTCCATCAATGTTTCTGTCAGTCATGAACGTGCATTCGAATAATACATTCGGAAAACAAACTGTTGCTAGTAACAGCTAATTGTCGATTTCCTTTATTGGAAAAGAGAGTGCTCAGCTTTGGGGACATTCGGTTAGTGCTCGATATTAATGTATTAGCTGGGTTTGTTTAAACTTTTTTGTGCATGTGTTGTGAAGTGAACGATTGAAAGTGACCGCAAAAGACGTACGAACTCAAAGCAATTCTTGTAGTACAAGTTTACAATATTCAACGTAATGGATAAACAAACAAAATGTTTCAGTAGGAGATAACAGTTGGGATGCAAAATTCGTAGGCTAACATAGAATTTTTTTTTATGAAACAGAAAAAATTCACTGAGAGCCATATTTGGCGATCGATAAGGAATCGATTCGAAGCACAATTCATGGAATTTTGTGATTTTTTTCCTTGATTTGCGACGCAGTGCATTGTTTTGATGAAAGAGCACTTCCTTTTTTGTCAACGCTCCAATAATCTTGGGTAATATAGTCGCTGTTGATGGTTTTTTTCCTTTTCAAGATAATAGATGCAAAGTATACCCTATATATACCAAAATACTGATACCATAACCTTGCCAGCCGACTATTGCGTCTTTGTAGGCTTTGGAATCGGTTCACCACGTACAGTCTATTCTGATGACGATTGATTCTGGTGTGAAATGATGGAGCCATGTTTCATCCATTGTCACATATCGACGCATAAATTCGCGTTATGGTGCTTATGGGCTTCAAACAATGCTTAAAAATATCAACGACTTTGAACAGAGCTTTCGTATACTCAATTATTCTTGCCTGATATGCCTAATACTTTTCTTTGGTCTATTTAGAGCCGTAGCTATGTTGATCAACTTCACTTTGCGGTAATATAAAATTATTTTTTGAACTTTTTTGGTGTTTGTATCGTTAACAGTTTCTTTTGAGCATCCACTGCGTGCATCGTCGTCGGTGCTCATTTCACCTCGTTTAAACCTACGCAAACCTCTTCTCAATGGTTGATTTTCCTGACACAAAGTCCAAATAATATTCATCGAGTTAAGCATTGGCTTCAACAGTATTTTTGTCGCCATAAAGCAATGCTTTATCAACACACGAATTTCCTTTATGTCCATTTTTTTCGAACTATAAAAATTTGCTTCACTCAAAATGTTCTATCCCTCAAACTAATAGTCTAACAGCTGTGAAATTTGTAGACGTGTCTTTTTAAGGTTAGGGTTGACAGCAAATCATATAGATTTATTACTTATAGCGCCATCTGTGTGTTAGTCTACCAACTTCTCAGCCCACCTAATATTCTGAAAATTGCATGTACTGCTTGATATTTCTAAGGCTTTTGACATTGTATGGCATGAGGGTTTGCTAGCCAAACTTCGATGCTATGGCTAGTCGGATCATTTCTGTGTATGGCTCTTCAGCTTTCTTAAATAAACTTTCCCTGCAAGTGGCCGTCGATAGATATCTCTCGAATACTTTCACCATTAATGCTGGTGTTCTCCAGGGATTCAAATTGTCTCCCACCCTCTTTTAATTGTGTATCAACGACTTATTGGAAAAAACAAAGAAACCAATATATTTGTTTGCTGACGACAACACACTTGTCTTGTCATTCCATTTGGATCAAGGACATCGGCTGCGGATGCACATCTTCACCGGCAGCAGGAGGTTGCATATTTTGATGAGTACCTAGAAGTGATTTTGAATTGGGTTGAAAGTAACCAGGTTCACTTCAATACTACAAAAACCCAGGCATCGGTTTTCTCCAAGAAGATGAATGTCTCCGAGCCAAATATAATGATGTCAGATCAGACAATTCCGCTTTCTGCTTCAATAAGTTTGTTGGATGTTAAAATGGACACTAATATGTCTTAGCACAATCATGTCGCTGAAATTGAAAAGGCTGCTTCTCAGAAGCTTGAAACACTGTACAGAACCAGAAAACTGTACACACCTACTTTGGAGTTTTTTTTTCATGTATGATGCTCCGACCCCAAACATACCCTGAAGCTGCTGGATTCCATTCAGAAAAGAGCCATCCGCCTGATTGGAGACGCAAACATCACGTGCAACCTCAAAGAAATGTTGGAGATTAATCTCTCTTCTATAGATACTTCCGCAGGAATTGTTCAAGTGACTTGGCACATTTGATTCCACCAAGAGCGGTACATATTAGAAGTACGCGACGGGCTGTGGCGTTTTTGTGGAATAAACTTCCTGAAAACCTTTTTCCAAATGGATTTAATCTCCAGCGATTCAAATCCAATGTGAATCGCTACTTTCGCACAGGCACCGCTCTAAGAGTGACTTAAGAATTTTCCTGTAGTGCTTGTGTTTTGTCTTTTAAAAAGGACAAACTATATACTAGTAGTTTTTTATACTGAGTATAAGTAAAAATAAGTTTTCAGGATCTGTTATTGAAAATAACGTCTAGGGTTTCACGGCCGGTGTCTAACAAATTATCATATGTTTTCGGGTTTATTGGTCGTGTTCTGAAGGTATAAAAACCTGCAGAACACGGCAGACAATATCAAAGGTGATGTGGCAAAATGATCCTGTTTTAAGTCCAGTTCTCAGTATAAGCAGAAACGCACCAGGACCATTTTCCGTTTGCGCATGGCGGCAAGGCAGGTCACTTCGACCGTTGCCGTATCGCCATTGATATTCTCTGCTGCAGTAGGAGACGAAACGTCAGGTATAAAAATCTCCACAACACGGCCAATGAACCCATAAACATCGGACCATTTAATAAATCGTAGTTCGAATTTCCATTATTGGCTAATGCTTCAGTATTGGACAAAAGTCATTTTTTATGAAGGAAATATTGGACATTCTGGGGATTTTAATCTTCCACAAACAGATGTTTTTGCAGGCTTTGTTTACCCTTTATGGGATGGTTTTAACTCATGGTCGAATTGAATTTCAGATTACTCCAGAAATTAAAGTCAAAAAATTTTTTTGGCCATTTGGTAGGTTTTTCAAAGCACTCATCAGGGAGTGAGTATACATTTGGAATAATAACATTGAACAAAATCTATTTTCGTGAATAAATCCTCGAAGATATACTGAATTTTATTGCTTATTGTAAAACATGAAATTCGAATAGATATTCACGAGTTTATTGTTCAATAAATTGATTAATGTATTGCTGCTTTTAGTCATCAACATTGTCATTACTTAAGAAAATCTAAAACACTGAATTGAAAAACTTGTATCAAAATTTAAACAAATATTCAAACCCTGGTTAATCGATTATTTCCATAGCTGTCTGTAATTTCCAATCTTATTTTTTCAGGTTTCACTTATTTCACTGATAATATAAAAAATGAGGTATACCTAATCATGTGGTATATTATCGAATCGATTTCAGAAAAATAGACATTCTCTGTTTCAAATTCAAACAATGCAAGGTCGATAGTTCTTCCGTAAAGTTGTGAAGCCGATTGAAACCATCCATGCGTGCGAAATATTATGTTCGATAGACAATGTCACACAGGTTTAGGTTTTTGTACATGAATTATCGAAGGTCATTATGCAGAAAGTGAACAATTTATAATTTGTCGAAAAAACAAAATTCATTATACGTTTCGTAATGTCTTGATAATGCATCATTCCTCGAATTTTCATTCGATACTTTGATGAGCTGTCATGAATGATAGGATGATAGTCAACATTACAGTCCTCAAATTTTCTCCACATAATTTCAAGAATTATGTTAGGTTTACACATTCTTGAACAATCAGTCCACCCTTTCATAACTGTGTCGTGAGTGTCATACCAAGTTTCGTCCAAATAGAAAATTTGCCGTTGTTCTTGTCTATACTTAGTTATTTCTTCTAAGTATATGTTTCCACTAATTCCACTATTTTTCTGCTTTTCATTACTGCTTGACGTTTAGTTATCATTTCAAATCTAAATCCTACTTTTTTTATCCAATTCTGAAGAGTTTTGTGACAGCAGCTTACGTTATGGCCAGAAGTATTCAATTTCTTCCTTATGATTTCAGTTGTAGGAATCTTGTTGCTTTTATAACAGTCGTATAATGTTTTTTGCAATGATTTTATTAGATGAACATCTGAAGCTTTTAATAATCCTGTATCACATCTCGTCTTGCGTTCATAAAGTTTGTTTTTGACTATTTTACGTACAGTTGAGAAAGGAATTTCGGTTAAATCTGATGTTTCTTGTTTCCCTCGAAACCAAACTTGAGATGTAGATTTTTAAATACATTGAAACATACTGTCTTTGTTTCAATATTCAAATGCATCAGAATCTCATTCACTGGTATCTCTTTTTCGCATTGTTGACCATGGCTATTACTGCACTGGGAAAAGTCTGCGTTGTTATCACATTCGTTATTACTATTAGTACTTGTCCAAGGACGTCACATTTCAAACTTTTCTTCAAGTAATTATAACTGCACCAATATCGAATTTCAACACTCATATCGCGATCAGTTTCTGAACATTACACCATCCCCGCATTTCCGATTTCTATTCGTCACCTTAACATGACTTCAAATTTAATTTAATGACTTTTCAGCCAATCATTAGACTCCGTTAGCAAAAATTATCCAATACGCACCGCCAAGTCTACATCTACGTGGACTATTTCGCTGCCGGTATGTATTGATTTGTTTGGTCCTTGAGAGTGCCGCCAACTTTAAATGTACCCAATATCGTTTACTTCGACTATACTTACTTGATGAAAAATGCATCTGTATGTATTCAAATTACACTTCATTATGAAATTTGTACATAACACTTACAAAACCACGACGTGTGTTTCAGTATACATCATTTTCTTCAGGAATGTTAATACTAATAATTTTTTCCTGGTGCTTTAATATATTATGCAGTGTGACACATTTGAGATGAAGATACTTCTGTACTTTGGTCATTTTTGAAAGCAGAGATTTGATATTTGGTACTGACCTTCATGGGCCGCATTTTTCGCAATACTTAGCCCGAGTGTCAGCCTCAAAACCCAGCCCACTACAATCCCGTGAAAAGGGAAAATTGTCAATATTTTACTTCGCGTTATATATACCGAAATGAGTTATTTGAAAAAGTTGATTATGAATCTATTTGACCACACATTCCGAATTTCAACTTAGAATTCGGAATTTGATTTTTTTGTAATTTTTATATTCAAGTCCGATTTTCAATAATTGGTTCCGAATAAAAAGCTACAGAAAGCTCAATGAATATTGAGTTTTTCATTCTTATTCTCATATTAAAACGAATTTATTATTTTCGCAGCTTCTTATTTAGAGCCATTCTTTGAAAATTGGACTTGGATATGAAATTAGCATTTTGCATTGAAATTCGGATTGCTCCAAAGTGAAGCAAAATATCGAGAATTTGCCCTTTTCGCGGAATTGCAGTAGGATAGGTTTGAAGCTTCCACGCGGTCTAAGTATTAAAAAAGTGCGATCCTTGAAGGTCTAAGCCTGTATCAAAAATCATTTATCTGCTTTCAAAAACGACTAGAATACAGAGGTGTCTTCATTTCAAGTGTGTCTCACTGTAGTAATTCGAATCTTGATGACGATTACAACCAGATAATGATAATTCAATTATTATTTTTTCTCCACAGTTAAGGTTGAAGTACACTCCAGTAGCAGTGGAGCAGGGTCAGACGAGAACCTTTCATCATCAGACATATCCGAACGTTCGGGAGATCACGAGCACGACTACGAAGACATCTACCTAATTCGTGAGGAGAACGGCAAGGAAAACGTAGATAAAAACAACAATCGGTCGAGATCCCGAGATTCTGGTTCGCACAGCAGATCTGGTTCTGTGAGTTCTTCGAATTCTGGATGCCACGTAGTGGTGAAATCGACTTCGAACAACGAGATCAATAACAGTAGCAAACAAGATAATATCAGCACCAAGTCCAACGACTTCTTGCCTAAGACTCAAAATAAGTACGACAACGTGGAGAGAAAACAGAGCAAACAAGAACATTATGATGTGAGTAGAAATGACTCCGCCGAGCACTGGGTTTAGAATCAGTTCTTGGGTTTGAAATTAGTCTTTGGGCTTGAAATTAGTCCTTGGTAACTCTCTTCTGTCGTGATATGTCGTAGTGTTATGCAATGCGCGTCCAAATATATCTGGTACAGGGAACGCTAACTCCAAAAGTACCTCTCTTGGTGCAGTCATTTATACAGAAAAATTATTCCAGAAAGTTTTCTGCCCAATTAAAAACTTTCAATATTGAATTTTATGGTAAAAGATTCATTTGGAATACCTTCATTAGTATAGATACCATAATATTTGAAGTAAATAAACTTTAGGAAATGACTTTGAAGTTTTTCAACTAATGTATTATAGCACTTGTAGAGTGGAGACCATAGAACAAATCCATATTCCAATTTTGACCTTACGTAGGCTACATAAAGAGTGAATAGAGCAGATATGTTTGAAATAGATATGCAATTGCGAACTATAAAGCCACAAACTCTCAATGCTTCACTTACTTTCGATCTAATGTGGTTAGAGAAAGACAAATTTTGATCAAAATGTACATCAAGATCCTTAATTGAGTTACTCCGTGACAATGAAATTAATTATAAGACACTACTTTACATTTGGATGGATTGATATATAGTTCGTCTACTCCACACCAAATATGTATATTTTCAAACTGTCGTTGCAATGTATTACAGTCTTCGATAGTTTCGACAGGTTAATATATTTTTAAATCATCTGCAAAAAATAACTTATTACAATCGACATAATTACTGAGGTCATTAATAAATAATAAGAACAGAAATGGTCTGAGATTCAACCTCTGAGGTAATCCAGATGAAGGATTGTAATAAACAGAATCATAGGCGTTATAAGATACAAACTGTTCGCGTTGAAGTAAGTAGGATTTGATGAAAAGTACTGCTGAATTATGGAAACTGAATTGGTGGAGTTTTTGTAGAAGGTTTTTGATCAAGTGGATCAAATGCTTTAGCAAAATCAGTATATGTCACATCAACTTGACCACGATTATCTAAGACATCTCTAACATTTTAGGTCAGTCAATACAATTAAATTTGTTATGATGGATCTGTTTGAGATGAATCCATATTGTTGCGGAGATGTGATATTACGAACTGAGGAATGTACGCGATTATATAATTATAGATTATAGAATAATGGTTATAGAAACCTTTTGAATTCTGTCACTTGTCATCTCACATTCAATATTGGAAATGAGCAGGTCCCATTCCAGTCATTCAAGATAAGCAAAAACGCTTCTGCGAACTAGAAGGGATCTATCGGCTAGCAAATTCTTTACTCCCCTACCAAACTAAACATTTCTATAAATCTTTTTGTCATTTCTGTAGGAACCAAAATCGCCATCACCAGCCGTTAACACCGAGGAAGACCCAGAAAAGACCAAACTAGGTCCCCGCCATTCGCTCCCACCCAAAACCAACACTGTTACCAGCAACTCGAAAATCCTCAAGAGAGTGACTTCGGTCCCAGCTGATTGTTCTCCACCACCTCCTCCGCCACCGCCGCTGCTCAAAAGTTTGATTCAAGGTATCGACGATGAGCCTCGAGGTGCCGAAATCGTCGAAGTTGTCGAGGAACCTACGCTAAGACCTTCGGACATCGTTAAGGGAATGTGCAGAAGTATGTCTGCTCTGTGTAAGTACTTTCTGTTCATTTCCTTCAGTGGTTGGATGTGGTCAAACAAATAGTATAAACAGATTATGTGTTTAAGTAACCCTTGATTGTCAGATTGTAAGCTCAACGTGTGTCTACAATAACTTCTTCACTATAAAATAGCTATACTTTTTCAAATTGAGTTCTAAATATTCAACCACATCAAACGTCCCTACATAGTGGAATATGAAGCCTCATCCCACCGTAAAGGGAGTAGAGATGTTGGAAGTTGAATGATAAGCTAGATAAAAAAAGAGAGGCTAAAATATTTGGGTTCCGAATAAACAAGAAAAAACAGAATAGAAAACAGCAGTAATATTCATAATAAAATAAAACTTGTCAGTAGAGAAAGTATAGAAGAATTAGGAATGAGTAATGAGGAATGAGTTCCTTTCACCCCAACGGGTAGAGCAAGAAGAAAGAGAAATAAAAAAGTAATAACCGAGTATGAACCGGAAATAATATTTCCACCAAATCATAAAATTGAAGAATGGAAAAGAAGTAGATGAAGAAGAAACCAGCGAGAGCAAATGAGAACTAGAAGAAAAAAGTGGAGGAAGACGTAAACTAAGAAGGAAGTTATGAAGGAAAGACAAAAAAAACGTAAAAGCAGCTGACAAAAAGGACTAATCATGCTCCTAAATTACATATTGGAGATTTTGCCAAATATAATAAGAAAATCACATATTTTACAGAATAATAGATTAGATGACAACTGAAATGGATTCAAACCAGGAAGATCGACGATAAATTCTATACACACAATTGGAAAATTATGGGAATATAACAGAGGTTTCCACGTATTGACTTCAAATGTGAAAAAATGACAGTGAATTAAATAAAAGCAATAGTACCTGAACATACAAAGCTAGAAGAAATACACATACATACATACAATACATACAATACATACAATACATACAATACATACAATACATACAATACATACAGTACATACAGTACATACAGTACATACAGTACATACAGTACATACAGTACATACAGTACATACAGTACATAAAATACATACAATACATACAATACATACAATACATACAATACATACAATACATACAATACATACAATACATACATACAAAGCTAGAAATAAAACACACATTCAAACATCGAAATGATTGGATAGAGAGGAAAAAAACCAGTATGATCAAAGTAATTATCGAACTAGAAACTGGAGCAAAGAAATGACGACTGCGTATAGGTGAGTGATAAAAGCAGATAAGGATGTAAGTGAAAAACAAGAAAACAAAGAGGGTCATATGGGAAAATAATCAATTATTTTGCAATGTTCATGAACAAATCTAGAAAAGGAAGGATTCGAAAAATATTCTAGAGGAAAACAATTCATCGAAAAAATAGAAAGATGTTAAAAACTGAGCAAAAGGACAAAAAAAAAGATGTACATCCAGACATCAATACAGCCTTTCATCACATACGTGATGGAAACAACAGTGATGAACAGAAAAGATGAAGAAAACTCAAGAAGATTAGAAATGATAATAATGAGAACAATTTTAGGACCAAGGAAAAAAAGAAATATGGAGGAAATTCATCAGAAATCAATGAAGACAAAACATAAATGTCAGAAATATGTTATTCATCAATTTTTTGGTGTTAACGCCTCGTGTTCGGGTTATGCAATGTTGATAACTTTCAGGTCACCAAGGTAGCATTTACTTCATTTTGTACAAATCAAAAATACTTTAACAATCTAGATGATCGGGAAAAAAAAGATTAATTAAGTTATCATCATTAATAATGCTGGTCCAGATTTCAACAGAAAACTGCTGTTGATGATATATTTTTTCAATGGTATGTGGAAATTTTTCATACCAAAAGTGATTATTATGAAAGTTAACAATGGAATTTTGTGAAAAAAGTTAAAACCAGCTGTGAAGAAAATTAATGGCATCCAAACTGAGGGTTTCCAATGAATATCTTAAAATTCCACTTGATGAGTAATGTTCAGATTCAGATCCATATTTCTAGCCAATATACGGCAACCCTCTTTCTTAGAATATCTTTCTGATCTTCAAGAAAAAAATTGGATTCGTCTATCGAAATTATCTTCGTTCATGCACTAGTCGAATCTTGAATGGATGAAGTTTGTACTTAAGAAGCACCATAAAAACATTTGTACGACTGATTCCTGATTCTCGAGATAACTTAATAAGCGATTGCGGACTTTCCATTAATCCAATGTGCCCTAAATCTGCAGTTCAAATAGCTTCATCCTTGATAATTTCTTAACGGTTATGCTTTTTATTGGTAACAGATCCAGTTTCCATAAATTTGTTTGATAATTTCGAAACGTATTTGTGTCGTACATTTTTTCAGGATAATTTTATCATTGAACATACAGAGCAGCAGCTCTAGCACTATTTCCATTCTGGTAGTATAAACTTATTATTTCAATCCGTTCTCGAAGCGTATAAACCATTGCTTCTTAAGAATTCACAAAAATAGAAACACCAACTGGTAGGTAATCGTTATTGTAGAATGAGATAAATACAAAATGAAGAGAATATCGAATTCAAACTTAACTGGGCAAAATAAGACTTTTTTGAAGTATACTTCACAAAAACACATTCAGGGTAGCTCGTTTTCAACTAAAATAATGTTTAGCTTCCAAACTATAAGCTTCAGACCATAATTGATTTATTTATGCTCTGGAGGTGCGATAGGGAAAGTAAGATCAAATGTTAAAATGTGTCTCCCTGTATACTATTGTTGAGGTGTTTTGTTATTTTTCCTGTAAATCTTTCTGCCAACAGTTATTCAGAGTGGCTCGTTTTAAATGGAATGCACTGTATATAAAGCCAATAAAAACAACATTCTTGGAGATTCTGAGATTTCAAAACCAAATTTGTAACAGTATCCATCAAGATCTAGAATAAAAATTACCCAAATTTCAATATCGAAATCTTTGCATGTATCACGAGTTGTGCCAATTGAATAAGACTCTTTTAGTCTTTATTAATTTTATAGTAAATGTCTATTCCGGATTACATATATTTGCACACAATTTGTAGACTTGGTAATCAATTCTCGAAAATTATGTGAAACATACTACATTTTCTGGAAAAGTAATTAAATCATTCCATAATACCGTTTGTAGATCACATTAATATTCATAGTAATTCCAATTAAAGCTATAAACCGATAACTCAAGAATACCGAAATATTATAACTTTCAACAGTAAAATTCCAATTATGATCCGACATAAATGCCTCAAATAAAATAGCCAATTAACTATTAATTTTGGCAATATGTAAATAAACATGTTAGATTCACGCAAAGTAGAGCACAGAAGATATAAAACATTTTCTCCGAAAGTGCGAAAGAGCATCTCCAATGGTGGCACAATTTCACTACGAGTAACACTTACCAACCTGAGCAGAAATAATAATTACCGATATGTAAACATAATGCAACGTCTACTCGAAGAGTTATTATTAATTCGAATAATAAGAGAATTGAATAATGAATCATTCCCACTTTTTGCAGCCGCCCGCCGACTCAACTCCTCTTGCTCGGACTTGACCATCATTAGTCTGGACGCAGAAGAGTCTGATAAACACAGTGGTCCTAATCTGGTGAACAAACAGCGCGTGCTTCCATTTGTACCGCCATCTTTCCCCGGCAGTGCGAACACCAATAACCTCATCAAGCCATCCGAATATCTACGCAGCATCAGTGACAAGCGATCATCCATTTGCTCAGTGAGGAGTCTCTCAGAAAGCGAAGACAATTGCCCCAAACTGGAAGAAACAAAGGACTCTGACATTTCAGGACCTCCTCCACCACCCTTGCCCGACTTCACGGATATCTTTTCGGCAGGGAAGCGGGAGCAAGCAGCCGAAATGGTGAAGAAGCAGAACCAGCCCTTGTCCGCTATCAGCATCCAGGACTTGAATTCCGTTCAGCTCAGAAGGACGGAGAAAACTCTGGCGTCGAAAACTTTTTCGGCGCCCACTAGAAGCATGAGTCTGCAGTGTCTCCAGAGCGAGCCATTTTTGGCACAAAAAACGGACTTAATAGCGGAGTTGAAGATGTCGAGGGATATTACCGGGATCAAGAAGATGAAGATAGAGAAAGCGAAAACTGAAGAGAATAAGGAGAAGGAATTGCTCTCCGAGATTTCTAAACAGTTGTCTACGACGAAGTTTGTTGAAAAGGTGAGTCCCAACTTGAATACTTTAGTTTTACTACGACCATACAGGGGGGATGAGAGAAAACAAAACAATCTTTTTCAAAGTTCTAAGTTGGTTTCGACACCTATCCTGTTTGAGATGTAAGTTTTCCGTAGAAGTGGTAAAATTAACAAGGTTGAAAAAATGATTGAAAGATATTTATACTGATCTCTAAACTGAACAATTTTGGCTTAAGAAATAATATACTCAATTGGTTTGTAAATTATAGTGATAGACAACAATATGTTTGCATATAAAATCAAAAAAGTTCGATAAGAAAATACATATTGGGGTACCATAAGGATCTATTTTTGGTTTGGTTTGGTTTTTCTAATTTACATTAACTCATTAACAAATGTACCTCTGAGAGGGATAAGTTGAATTATTAATTGAATTAACCGACATGAAAACAATTTCAGGTTGGCTTCAAGAGAATGGTTCTACTTAAAATGTTTAACAATCCCCATATATGGATATTTCCAAAAGATTATTGAACAGTTATAGCAATCCTATAATCATTGATAACAATTCAATAAGTTATACCAATTCTATTAAAAATCTAGGATTATATCATGATGAAAATTCATCGTGGACAAAACTTATTGAAATTATTCGAAATAAAGGAGCACCCCTCATTGATATTCTATTCAAAATCAGAAAATAATTTTTTTTTAAATATTTCTTATATAGTCACAAGGGGGATGTATATAGAAAATATTTTTCTGCATTGTGGGGAAATGCTATATCTGATATATCAAAATTCAAAAACAAGTACATGTTTTTGGAGCCATTCTTTGCCAGAGGTCCCAGTTTCATCTTTGTTATATTGAAATTGATTTCATTCGCATCATCGGCAAGGGCATGTCTCTTTGAACTTCGTCGAATATAAACTCCTAAACAATACTTAGTTTTTCTCAATAAATATTTTCTAGATGAAGTTGATATTCATATACACATTTCTGGAATCGTAACCTTGATAGAAGTAACAGATACGTTTTACTCGTTATGAGATTCAAGAAAAGTTTTTCTACTGTGTCTGATGGCTTGTTCCAAACGATGTTGTTCAATATCTATTTATATTTTTTTAAGCTTCAAGCATAGCTTTAATTTTAAAAATATTTTGTTTTAGTGGAACTAATATTTTAATTATCATTAAATGGAGTACTGGCCAAAATATTGGACATTTTTTTAGTAGGATTTGATGTTTAAATAACCAAATCCTTGTTGTCAATCATCTCGCACCACCTTTAAATAAGGCTATCAGTTTTTTCATTAAGATATTTATTCAATTTTAGGTTCCTGAAAAAGACAACACTGGAAATATTATTCCTGCATGGAAACGACAAATGCTGGCCAAGAAAGCAGCAGAAAAAGCAAGAAAAGAGCTGGAAGAACAGTTATTGCGACAGGCTGAAGAAAAACGTTTACAAGCCATTCCTCATTGGAAAAGGCAACTGCTGATGAAGAAAGAAGAAACAGAGCAAAAGATAAGGTGAAAATTGATCCGTTACTTTTGAAAAGTGTTACGTTTTTTCTAACCTCAATATATCAATTGTTGAAGAAATAAATGAAAATAATACTTCACTATCTTTCTAGGTCAACTCTTTATACTCCCAAAGTTCACGACGAACCGAAACTACACATAATCAATGATTCTGATGATCATTTGAGACAGAACGAGAAAACAGATCATAACGGCAAAGAAGATATCAATAACAATAACAACTATAACGATGAATGTATGAAATTTGAACAAGAAAGCAACTATAATGATCAATCCGACGAAGAACCTCCAAACATCATACCTTGGAGGGCTCAGCTGAGGAAAACCAATAGCAAATTAAATTTATTAGAATAGTTAATTATTATATTTTTATTATATGTTATATCTTTGTAACTTCGGATATACTTCATGTGATAGAGAATCAATGGAAAACTCAAAGAAGAATCTGCTAGCTCCATCAAAATTTCTTGATCCAATGAAATGAAGAAAACAAGAAAAATTTGCAGAAAAAATTTAAAAGGTTTTTCATCATAACCACACTGCATATGTGCAACTTTACTGGGCAGGGGTAGTCACCAATAAGTTTTTACAGCAATATAAAAATGTAAGATTCAAGATTCACTCACTCCTTTTGCCGACTTGAAAAAGATGTATCCTAAAGTAACATTACTTTCAAATAAGCTTTGAAACACTAGTGAAAAACTAAATGATTTTCCATGAAAGAATTTATAGGATTTCAATCAGTTTGTCAAATGTCAACACACGGTATGTGTTCCCCAGGACTCCAAATGTTGGCGACTTGTGGTATTAATTAAATTTTTATTTTATTCATTCATTCACAATGGATAATAAAAATTTTCAGACAGATTTTCTGGTTTCTAAGAAAATTTTTTCAACCTAACTGTTGATATGTTTGCAACTGGTGTATAAACGTTTGTAAATCGATTGACAAATCATAATCATGCATAATATTTGAAAAATTATTAATGGAAATATTCTAGGTGTTTTTCGTTGGGAAAGTCCTAACAGGTAATATCTGTTATCTAATTAGCCACAATGTTGATTTAGTAATTATATTAATATTGACGAATAATAATCACTAGATAGGCAATTGTTAGTTTTCTTGTAAATGTAGTGAAGCCAACGTTATCACAAAGTTTGCTTGTTTATCATCACCTCGCTTAAAAATATTGTATATTTTCAATTTCGTCAAACGATGTTAATTCATATCCATTTTCTAATGAGTTGCATTTGTGAGTGAATCAGGAATCAGGTTCTTCATAATCTACAATTATGGAAAAGTTCATAAAAATGTTCAATATTCGAAAATATATAATATTATATTAAAATAGCTTGAATTTCTTTATAACATACTCTTATTGTAAAAATATTGTATAAAACTTGTTATATATTCCTATAGTTCATCTATTATAAACAATATAATATATTATGAAATTACTACAAAGAAAACGTGCTTGACAAATTGATAAGGTATATCTTGATCCGGTCCGATTCTTTAGAGTATTATTGAAACTGATTTTTTGAATATTCCCTATATTTTGGCTGTTCGATGAGATAAGAAACTACTGTCTTTGATGATGTCACTGATGAACATTATCAATAGAAATAATTACACCTAGAATAATGGAATTTTTGATATAGATAAATTGTAATAATAACTGAAGAGTTTTAGGTAAACAAAACTCTTACAAATACACTATCTGGAATTCAAAAATAACTTCAGTTTCAGTTAGCAACTACAATTGTGATCACATATTTGACACATTAACTGATGGAAATTTCACTATTGAAATGTATTTATCAAACTGATTGAACATTTCTTAATACCCAATCGATTATAATTATTAGCATTTCAATTTGTCAAACACTATGTATTAATGTATATATTTATGAAATTATTTTAGGATTATATGGATTCTTATATAATTTTCTAGAATTGTATTCAACTTCATTGTTGTTGAATTAGAAAATTATGACAATCATTTCAGTCAATTATGTGATGCTATATTTCTTTCAAATATAAATTTGATCATATGTATGCATTCTCTAGCCGCTGCATGCAGATTTGAAATGTAATTTCTTGCTCTTTGTAGTGACAACAGCTTCTGGGGCTTGGGATTTGTACATTTTTCATGATTATATATCGTTTACCAATATGTATGAAATAAAGTATATGAATATTGTAACCTACTATTATTGCCATTCAGGGCTACTAGAAAATGGCCCCACTGATTTATTAAAAGTTCCTGTGATTATTTTTATTTTGTATACCAATAATTGCAGGATAATAGTCCATCCTGATATTCAATGAGGGTCGTATCCAAAAATCTCTCATACATTTTATCAGTATACCTAGATAATCTTCAACTTGAAAGGCATATTGAAGTATGAAGTTTTTGAAATACGTACACAGAGAAAAAAAGTAGTAATCCAGAATAGTTAAAAATTTTTTTATTGGTTCCCTTGGAAATAATCACGTATTATTAATACAAAAATGAAAATTGATAATGTTGAATGGTCGAATTCATGCTATGATATCAGTATACCTTTCAGTGTCAAGAAAACGAGAAAAATAAAAATCAATTTGCAAATATTTCTGAATGCGTTAGCACATGGAATAACTCTGTTAAGATATCTGTCCTGATAAATTATCCGTGCTTGTTCCACATTGCCATTTGCTAATCCATAAATAAAGGGCGTTTCAGCGTTACTAAAATTATTCATGATTGAATCACTGCTAATTGATAACTTTCACTGATATGACAACACTATCACTGTTAGCTGGTTTCCAAAGCAGGTGTTCAAGATATGCGAAGTGGCTTCAATTTCTTTTATCGAAAACGAAGCTAGATATGAAGAAAACACTGGCGACGAAAAAGTTATATTTTCAGTTAAAACTACCACAACAAGTCAGTGGCGTAATTTTTTTCCCAATATTGTTGGCTGTGGTGTCCACTGAGACTTCACTGGACCTAATAATCTCAAACTAGTTAGGGCTAAAGAAGCGCCTTATTTTTTCAAATAACTGTTGCAAATTTCAACCAAATCGGTATAAGGATATTTATAATATTTCATATATAACATTTTTTATTTACTTCGACGCCCTATTCTTTTCAGCTTGGAATCCAAATTGATTTTCTTTGATAATTTCATGAGCAATAAGAAATTCATTGAGCCTTTTTTTACTAGCTTTTCAATTATTGTTGCTAGAGTCGGGATAAGGGATATTGGACAGTAATTTGAGGGATCGTCCAAGCTACCGCCTTTGTGCAAGGGAAATATCACAAACTTTTGAAAGAATGAAGGAAATTTACCGTTTTCAAAGGAAATATTGATTAACGCGACACGAGTTTCAAGTACTTCTCTTGGAAGATTCTGGAGATGTCATCGTATCCAGATGATTTTTTATTCTTAATATCTCTTAACACTTCGATGATTACATAAATATTAGTATCATATAATATAAAACTATCTCCTGTGTGACAATATGGACATTGATAAGGGTCGTAAGGGACAATTATGCTATCACTGAGCTTACGAGAAGTTGAATAGTAGAACTCAGTGATCTCATCTGCAGGAAACTCTCATTTTTTTTTTATTCTCTTTCAGGTAATTTACTATGGACCACGTCTCTTTCATTTTATTATTCGCAGAGCAAATAAATTCTACGGTAGATATTAAAATAGGCATGACAATCTGGATTTAAGCTAACTTTTCTTATATAATTAAGGGACCGTAGATTTCTTGAGGATGACTTAATTCCAGGTGAATGGTTCTTTCAAAAATAAGACCCGATCCGAGTCAAATTCAAGACAGTTCTCATATAACCTAATATAGTTCCTCCTGCTATAAAGCCTTCCATATTTATATCTATTATTTTCAGTTACATCTAGAAGAATGAAGCATTCTATAGCTTCATGATCAGGTAATCCAGTGGAAATAATTGTACATGAAACTTTTTCTAGGTCATAATTAGTGCATACATAGTCAATACAGGTGGAGGAATATTCACAAACTCGAGTGTTTGATCTAATGTGTATGTTGAGGTCGAATGACTGTAATATACTCATACAAGCTTGTGTAGCTGCATATTCATCATTCACATAATTTACATTGAAATCTCCACATTAGAAAACTTTTGATTTCGTTGGAAAGTTGAAAAGTTTTACTTCTAAATTTTCTACAAATAAATTTACATCAGAGGAACGAGACCGATATAGACAAAGTACATAAAGGTTTAGTTTTTGAAGTAACATACAAAATTTAAAAATATATTTTGTAACTTCTTCAAGAAGTAGCTTGCTGGCAAATTCTTCATTAGCTACAATCATAGTGCCCCCATAACCATAATTCCTACAATATTTGTAAAGAATCCTGTAGTTTTCCATTAAACGTAGACAACATCTGGAAATATTTTATCTTCAAGTAATACAAACAGCTCATCTGCTGTATACCGTGAAGATTGAATATTAAGTAGGAAAAAATTTGCCTGACACGTGTTTTGATCCCCAAGAGATCATCTGCAAGAGGAAGATTAAACTTGATGTTAAAATAACGGTGTGGTGTTGGTAAAAACTCAGTAATATTCATTAATACATCAAAGGTTCCAAACAGTGCATCTATACTTCTATTGGTCGTTCAATAGACACTTTGAATTTTTGCCATTATTGATTTCCATAGACCCCAGCAGGTTCAATTTATATCCTTCATTCTCTGTATGGAGTATGTCGTATTTGGTGTTGAAATTGTGATTGTTCTCCGAACGATTAGTACGCGTAGGTGGAATTGAACTTGTTCAGTTTAAAACTTCTTTTATGTTAGGAGATTCTTGTTTCAAAATTTCTTGAAGTCCTAACCACATGAATTTTTGGCATTGATACGCATGTTAGTTTGCAGACACCTAATCTATTTACCTTGTTTATATGTGACTTGTTCTTTATATGTATACACAAGAAGTCTTATATGCTACGTCAATATTCTGTTTATCAAGTAGTCTTTTTATTATATCTTATTATACGGGTATACTAGGTGTACCGCTTCTTTGAAAAATTTTCTATTAAATATGTGATGCATTACATTCAGGTTGTTATTCACTGCAATTTGTTTTAGCACACTCAATTCTTTATTCATTTATTTTCAAACAGGTAAAACCTCATTACATGAAAATAATAGTTCTTATCAAGCATCAATACAGTCCAAATCATAAATATAATTCTGATAAATACATATCTATATACACATGTACACATACATAC
>WOGP01000039.1:0-39073 GCA_015342065.1 Leptinotarsa undecemlineata
CACACATACGCATTAGGATTACTTTTGAGCTCATGTTCGACATTATCCAAGCTTAACGTCAAGATATCATTTTACCTAGTCTCAAATTCATACACCAATAACTTTGCAACCGGTTAGCCAGGTTCAAAACAGTAAAAGTCGTTGTATAGAGAATTGAAATACACATCGTTGGCTATTCATACAAATTTTGTTCAACTTTGATATCTGGCCCCGTTCAAAAGAGGAGGGGGGATATTTACGACCGCACTGTATTTCAAAACATATAGAAGGAACGGCCAGAGTTATTTGAGCCAATGGACATACAGAAGGGCCTCGTTAATCCGGTGAGGCAAAGAGAGGACACTTTCCGGATTATCGAGGTTTCCGGATTACAGTATGCCATATTTAATGGTAATAGAACATATGTTTAACCTTAGTATCTTTAATCAATTTTTAAATTAAAGCATAAAGACAAAAATGTACATGTTCAAAATTACAACCATGTAAGAAAAACAGTAAGTTGAAATATAAACATCGGCTAATTCTTCTTGAAAAAGTATGTAATACTTTTCTGTTTATAATGTTCGCACTTCATTTTAAAAGCCCGGTCTCTAAATCGACTTCGTGGCTATCAAATTCATTATATTCAGTCCATTCAAATATAAATAAATTCTAATTGTTTTTAAATAAATATGAATTATTATTATTTCATGTGGAAAGTGTACAAATACGTTAATTTCACTATGTATGTTTTAGCAAAAAAGTTAAAATAATAGAGCAATATTTAATGAAATTTTATCAAAATATTTTCTGAAAAACGTCATAATCTGCAGATGAGGTCTCCGTTGTACAGCCCTATTTTATTCAGGTGTCCTCTAAACGGACAGTGACCGGTTATTAACCCTGTAATTATTCTGACCCTATCCCTACTATTTTGAAGTAGTTCTTCGATTATTTTCTCGGACGCTTCCCTAATGAAGATCCCACTTTGTTGTTGCCAGGTACTTTTGTCCAGTACTTTGTGTACTTCTTATTGGTCCATGTCCTAATCTGGTTTCATACCAATGATTTTGGTACCCTCAGAGTTCAGGACCTATATATCTATTTTAAAAAAATATGTTGATGATCCGCGTCTAGCGCATTCATCAGCTTTATCATTACCTGTGATTCCTTAATGCCCTGGCACCCAGTACAAAGTTGATATGTTCCTGTTTGCAAGTTCATTCAGTTCTTCATGGCATTCCCAGACCAGTTTTGATGTACCCTTCGTGTTTGTCAGAGCCCCTAGTGCGCTCTTGCTGACTGTAAAAATATTGATCCGCTCATTTCTTTGAGGTCTCAATCTAATAAGCCTTTCACACTGCAAGATAGCCTAAACTTCCGCCTGAAATACGGATGTGTATAGTCCTAGCGGATAGCTGTAGTTTAGATTTCTATCCGCTCGGTATATTCCAGCTCCCGTTTCATGTTTGGTCTTCGATCCATCTGTATACCAGGTGTTTTTTCCAAACATGTTTTCGAAATGACTAATGGTTTTCCACTCTTCACAGCTTATGATTTTGGCCGTGAAGTTTGTGTTAAAGATGTAGTTTGGTGTCATGTGGTCTGTGCACATATTCAATATGTGGCTCCTCCACTTGTTCTAAAATTTCTGTTCGGTCCGGTCTTTTGTAGTTCGGTGAGTTTTCCAGTCTGAATAGGCCCATCCTGGCCTCCCCCATTATCACAAAGTGTAAAGGAGGTAGATTCAGGAGTGTCTACAATGCAGCTGTTCTCATTGCTCCCGACATTCCCAAACATCCAAGTCCAGGTCAGTTTGGGATCTAGGATCGTTATAATCGTCCCAAATTCTTCAATTTTTTCATGTACCAACTCATCTAGAAATGAATCTCATCGTTAATACAGTTGCCAGCTGCTCCAGATCCCATTCAGCGAACACAAGTCGTTGTCTATCGTCGTTTACCTTCAGTTTCTATTGAATTCCACAGGAAAAATTCACCAAGTTGTAGTCTGCAAATGGTCGAGTTCTTGTGAGCGACGCGAAGTAGACTGCCTTGGATTCTCCTGCGCACTCTCACAGGCAGTGGCAATGTTTTCTTACCTTTCTTCGACTTACGGGTTTTGATCGATAGTTCATTTTACCAGTGGAGTCAAATTTATCCACTACATTGCCCATAGTCCTCTTGGTAAGAAGGTTATGGCTACCATAAAATGGGCGAAGCGCACTGTACGTTGCCCGAACAGAACATCCATTTCAATAAAACAATTTTACTTTCTGCAGATGTTGTTGATTGTTATATCCGTCCATGGTGATTTGTCAAACCAGACTGAATGAAGGACAACGAATTTGACTGATGTACCGTCAAAAAGATGGCCGTTATCAATTGTCAAAGTCAGTAGCGTAGCCAGGAATTTTGTTCGAGGGGGGTCTGAAACCAGGGGGTCTAAAGGGAACTTCCCAGTACTGAATAGAGGGTTTAAAACTAATTTTAACACTTTTCATAATCGAAAAAATTCATATTTCTGAGAATTTTTTTTTGAATTAATGATGATTTCAATATTTTTATTTTTTTATGATGAAGCAAATAACTATAAATATAGTGTTGTCGTTTGCCCAGAGCGTTGAACTCTTTCAAATAGATGGGAAAGACTAGAGAAATAACAGTGTAGCGCAATAGTTGAAATTGAATGAATTTTACCAAATGACGCTCTAAGTTACAGCCATTATCTCCTATTTCCACTAGCAGCTGGCGTGCGCACAAGACTTACTGTGACAGTCCAGTCGAAATTCGGTCAGCTATACCAACACCGCCATTACACTACGCGAGCGGCCGAGCTCAAACATATCGTTTGATAATTTATGATTTTAACAATACGACAAACCTAAAATGGTAGGATAATTTGATGTTTGCACACAAGAGTAATGATAACTTTTCTTTCTTTCACATGCATCATGCTTAATTTATTTTTTAATATGTCTTGAAATTTCGGGAGGGAGGCCGGAACCACTGGACCCCGCCTTTGCTACGCCACTGTCTAAAGTCCCTGCAGCAAGATCCTATACGTATAGTACTATCGAAATATAGGCAATTGCCTATATTTACATTCTAACCTTGTACATGTATCAAGAAATGAGGTTTTGCATGGGAGAAGAGAAAGAAAAACCCTTCGTTCCGCTTATGTTTTACTGAGGACTCATGGTGGAAAACGATTTTGGTGTCGATTTTGGAAAATTGAATAATTCGAGTTTTCACCCTGGATTGTATTGATGATGAGTTATTCGCTGTACTGAATGGCATTTAATCATTATCTGCTTATGTGTCTGAAAGTGTTTTTGTTGCTGAATTGAAGAATATAATATAGGTTAGGTCCAAAGTGAGTGGGTCTATTCGACCCTCCACCGCAGAACGCAAGGGTTTATTGTGGCTCACATCATGGATAGATAGATCGTTTATTTGACTACGTATATGTATGAAACATTTGTAGCAAGTCAGGGAATAAATCAAACAATTGAAATAAAATAAAAACATCAACACTACAATATTACAAAAACACAAGGCACCTAAAAGGGGTACAATTATTTTTAAAATACATTATTACAACAAGCACTGTATAACAAAATACAATTATATTTTTGAAAGACATTATTACACGCACTTTCGCTTAAAAGATATATCCCGGCACTACCATAGAAACAGCCATATATTCATCTATACTGTAAATGTCTTCATCAATGATACATTTTTTATGCCCTTTTTAAAACGTGTCTGTGATGAGTTATTGACTGTAGTTGGCAATATATTGTATAAGTTAACATCTAAGGAATTCTTGGAAGATTTCTGCAGATTGAATTTAGCAGGCGTATAAGATTAGCACTACGTGTTTCATAGTTATGAAAGTGGGAGTTAGTTAAAAAAGTGCCCTTAGTCCACATTAGAAGTGTTTTTTTTGTGCTACAAGTATTTTTCCAGCAGAAGTAGAATTACCCCAAAGAAGTGTCCCATAGCTAATGAACGACTGGAAAAAGGCATAATAGACAATAGTGTCAATAGAAACAAATTTTCTCAATTGCCTCAATAGAAAAAGATATTTGGATAATTTCGTATTTAATTTATCAATATGACCTGTCCAATTAAGGAAGCCATCCAAAGTTATACCAAGCAATTGGGTTGTTTTTCCTTCCAAAAGCATGTTATTGGAAGAAAATATCTGTCTTTGGGTTTTTCCTATATTAAGTTTGAGAATATTCTCATTGAATCATTTTTCAGCCTGGATTTCAGCAATAATAATAATAAACAATAATAAATATCTGCAATTTTTGTCTGAGCAGACAATAGGTGTGTCAACGGCATAAACAACACATTTATGGGGCAGAAATTGGAAGAAAAAGTCAATAATATATATTATAAATAGGAGAGGTCCTAGCATAGATCCTTACGGAACACCGTTTACTATAGGCTCTAAATTAGACGTTCTATTGCCTCCTAGGTCGACATATTGCTTTTGATTTTGTAAATACGATGTGAGAAGAAAGAGAGCCACATCTCTAACCCCAGATTCGTTCAAATTCGACCAAATGAACCCAGCTTCTTAACGAAGCCGATTAATTTGTATGGTGAGTGGTTTTTCAGGTCAGATGGTAAGAGTACGGCATTGAATTACTTTGACATTTCTACTACGAATAATAGCGACTTTATTAGATCATTCGAACTCACGCATACCCTATAATTCGCTCTCTGATGAAAAGCATCGTGAATGTGATGCCAATTTTCATGGGAAAATCTGGGTAACACGTAAAGGTACGTAACTTCAAAGGATTTTGTTGGCCTGACAGGGTTCAATTCTTGCTCCAGGACTTTTTAATTCCTACAAATTAAATTTTCAGCATTGAAACATTCGCTAGCTTGTGTTTCATACTCCGGAATCGGTTTGTGGTCGTTGGTGACCACTCGATCGATTTTATCGAGATACTACTGGTCGACGAACAAGAAGAATCTGCTGAAAATTTCTCTGTAAAATCAGGAGAGAAGTGAATCGAAATATTTGTTGTTTTCATTTTATGAAAAATACATTTCATTCACCACTCAATGAACGAACCATTTTGGTGGTTTCAATATCGATGAAAAGTCGATTTCACAAAGACAAATTGGTTAAACTGAATTAGAGTTCATATCACCTATGGAACGTATTCACAGGAATATTAATTTTGTTGGCAAAGTTTTGTATTGATATCCAATTCCAGCGATTGCACAGTTTGACTCCTAGCTGGCTCGCAATAATTAATACTGGTGATTATTCTCTGCCTTGATTTCCATTTGAGTCACGACAATACCAATATGAACTTCCTTTAGGATTCTGCTATATTCCTAGTGAACTTCTTGTGTCAGAAGTAGTTCAATACTCATGGCTTGAGCCTTCAAAGCATTTGAAGGAAAAGTCCCTTTTCCTTTGAGAATCGTTAGAAGAGTTTGAAAGACGAATTAATCTTATTTTTGCATGTTCTTTGTGAATGACATTTCAGTAAATTAATTCAGTTTCTTTGCGAAACAAATTAAATTTCATTCACTGCCTGAACAGGTGCAAGATTTATTTTCAAGATTTCTTAGATATTTACAAGCATTTTCGTAATGAATACTACATGACATTAAAGAATTTATGGGCAGAATTTCTGAGTAAAATTACAAATATTCTTAGGAGAATAAATTGCAGAGAGGTCATAAATATATAGCAGATTCAACTAGTACACTAAATGCTCATAATAGTGGAAAACTTACCCGAAACTTACCCATAAATATGAGGTTGTTATGCTTTTCTTTCACTGAGTTATTGTCAGCACCCATTTTTTCTCCTAGAGGGCCATAGAAACAACTTTAATAATATATGCCGACTACATTTCAACTGCAGTAGATAGTTGAGTATAGGTGGTAGGTAAGGTATTTGACAAAGTCGACCATAGCCTTCTTATTTCAAAACTTGCTGGAATCGGCATACAGAGAAATCTCCTAAGATGGCTTTTATCCTACCTTCACAATCGCAGTCAGCGATCTAGGCCATTTGTGGTAACATCGGGACTCCCTCAGGGTTCACATCTGGATCCGTTAATGTTTCTAGTATTTAAAAATCACTTGAATGATTGATTTAAGCATTCAGAAGTACTATTATATGCTGATGACGTAAAAATCTTCAGAAAAGTAACGACGATTATAGATTGCTCAAAGATTCAAGATGCTTTCTCGAGAATACTGTAACCCCAATAAATTAAAAGTTGAAATTGATGAATGTGCATGTATATATTTTCGTAGAAACAACATAATGATACATTTTCAATACTTCCTGGGCAATTATATTATTAACAGAGTAGACCAAATTAAAGATCTTGGAATCTATTTTGATGCAAAAATAACTTTCAATCCTCATTTGGGTTATGTAATAAATTCCTGCAACAGAAACTTGGAATTTTTCTGTGAAATATGCAAATACTTCAATAACGAGGCTGCAATAGAATCTATTTACTATTCATTTGTTTACCGTAAACTCAATGGAGCCCACATTAGAATACAATACGAAAGACTCCAGAATAGATCTGTAAGGTTCTTACATTTCGAAATAACGAAGACTTGTGTAATACTTGGCATTAGCGAAATTCGATCTCGATACAAAATACAGCTTGTAGAACAACGAAAAATAATAAGCTACTTAGTTTTTATTCATAAAATTATAACAATCTGTTATGACTCACCCAATCTAGTATCAATGATTATCATGTTTCCCATAGGAACACTAGGAACACAAAATTACTTTCAGTCCGAATTTCAACACAAATTTGGACAAAAACTCCCCAATTATTGGAATGTGTGATTTTTTCAACAAATACTGTAGTAACGTAGATGGTTTCTCTATTATGTGGAATCTCTTTGAAATAACTATGAAAAGAATATTCAACACATAGCAAAAATAAGGAATATTTGGTTAGTATATACGCCGTTTATTGATTCATTAATTTGAATTTTTTCTTGTATCTGCTGACACCGAGTATCTCTGTAACCATGCACTACTATCAGTGGGTGCCTCTATGGGTATTTACTAGTTTGTATCCCAAATTTCAAATGAATAAATAAATTAATATGATTGTACTGAAAGAAATAGTAGCAATTAAAAAGTCATCGTCCACATAGGTAACTGGGGCACAATTCACTTTCCACAAATAAAAAAGAACCTCGCCACTGTTTATTTGTCAGCAATAAACAGTTTTTTCCAACACCAAACCATTATTTATACGATATTTCGGTATCAAAGAACAGAAACAAATAATAATAATACAAATTCACTTTATTATTTTTCAAAATATTACACATGAAGATCTATACACTTTTGCATGCGTTTGAACCAATTGTCGAAGCACTTTTGCCACTCTGATTGAGGTATCTCCAAAACATGCATTCTGTGAGCAGCAACCGCTTCTTCAGTCGACTGCTGTCTACTTTCAGGCTCATACGCGTAAATCCAAGTTTCATCACCTGTCACGATGTCATAGACGTGTTTCGAAGCACCGCGATCGTATATTTTGAGCATTTCTTTAGACCAATCGACACGATCCTATTTTCAAGCGATTGACAAATTGTGTGGGATCCAACGCGAACACATTTTTTTTGACAGTCAAATGTTTGTGCAATGTTGAATGCATGCTGGTCCCACTAATGCCTAAGGTTGTCTCAATCTCACGATAGATGACATGACGATCTTGCATTATCAGCTCGCGCACAGTATCAATGGTTTCCGGAACAACAACTGATTTTAGATGACCTTCACGAAATTCGTCTTGGAGTTAACTACGACCACGATTGAATTCACCATACCATCGATAAACACTGGTCCTTGATGGATCTTCATCGCGAAAAATTGAATGGATTTCATCCACGCACTGTTGCTGACCTAATGCACGTCGAAAATTGTAAAAAATAATCGAATGGAAATTTTCACGATTTAATTCCATCTTCAAATTTCGAAACATAAAAGGCAACCTTCTACCATAGAGACCCATATTACTTTATCAAGCTATATAGTATACTATTAGGTATTGATACATCATCGTTATTCATAATATTATTACGTTTACAAATTTCCACAGTCTCATAGGCATCTAGATGCTTGTTCTTTTCAACTTGACTAATTAATTTTAATGAATTAAAGTCTATGAAATGGTTTTGTTGCAGTTTGTAAGGCGGCAGTATATAAGTGGTGTCGATTTCTAGACAACCTATATGAAAGACTTTGTGAGTACATTTTCATAAAAAAACATTCAATTGCAAAATCGATTTTCGAAACAATTATTATTACTGGCAATGCAAAGGTTTCAACGCAGTAATAAAAATAACTGTCACAGCTGCAAAATGAATTTTCCGGGTGATGAATTCATTGAAAATAATAATGAATAATACGCTACGAATGGAATTGAGAATATATTTATATCATTTGTATGAAACGAATAATACTAACTGAACATGACATTGCTGGTAATTATTCTGGTGAACTATTCCATAATTTATTTTCGTTTGGATAATACAATGGATATGTATAATGTAGATATAAATCAAATGAAAATGTGTTCGTGCAAAAAAAGTTTTTTTGACTATTCATTAATTTAGCAATTGATGAGTTTATGATCAAATCAAATATCAGGATATGACAATGCTAGGATTGAACATACAAAAAACTTATTTGGAATGGACATATATATTTGGTTTTATTTATATATTCATGAAAAAACTCGGGAAAATGAAAACAAAACTATTATTATGAAATTTATCATTTATGAATTCCAGTTGTTGACAATTGATGACTGAATTAGCAGTATTTAATTGGAATCAGTTGCCTGGAATGCTTCTCTTGAGCAGATCTGATGAATTTACTTTGAGATTCAGATCATTTCGCAACATAAAATAAATTATTGAAAAGTAAACTGGATGGAGCCTGTAAAGCCATCAGGTTCAGATTACCCCATCTGCATGGTCTGCTAGACCGGGAGAGCAGGAATTGGATCATTATTTTCCAAGGCATATTTTCACGTGCAGCAGGAGGTTGCATTTCTTAATGAGGATCCAATAGTGATTTCTAGTGGAGTTGAAAGTAACCAGGTCCAATTCAATGCCACATAAACCCAGGCATCGTTTTTTACAAGAAGTTAAATGTCTCCGAACTGGGTATAATGATATCAGGTCAGATAATTCCGCTTTCTGCCTCAATGAGTTTGTTGGGGGATAAAATAGACCTCAATATGTCTTGGCACCATCATGTCGCTGGAATTGCAAAGGCTGTTTCTCAGAACCTTGGAACACTGTTCCGAACTAGAAAAATATACACACCTCAGCAATTTTTCATGATTTATAAAGCTCAGGTCACACCATCTTTGGAGTATTGCTTTCTTGTATGGAGCTCAACTGGGCCCTCAACTGGAAAACCGACCCGAGGGAATATCTGAACAGAGCCTGGAAAACAGCAAATCCCCTAAAAGCGCTGAGAGGCAAGCTCGGGAGATGCGAGGTAATACTCTATCACACACATATAAAATGTTCATGAGACCGATCCTGGATTATTGTACCACGATCTACTGTACGCTTTCCCTGAGACGATTCTATAGCATTCTAACAAGCGAAAAAAGAATCGTACGTAACATCCATAACCTGCCATACCGGAATTTCATGGACGATACGCCGCAAGAAAAATGAGCAGCAACAACACCGCAGCCATCAACACACTGACCAAACCCTAGAAGCCTCTTGGAGGTCCTAGAAGGATGCCGAGGAAGAAGCTCTCGTTTTCTCCAGCCAGACTCCTGGGATCAATGAAGACCCGACGTAGCAGATCCAGGACATCCTCGAGGAGTACCCACTGGAAGTCAGATAGTGGACAGTTACAGCTTGGAATGAACTGAAATCTTACTCCTACCACCTCTGGCCTGAGCTGACCTGAACCCAAAGAAAAAATCAACCACCGCAATTGACTTCGACAATCCGAACCGAAAAACTCAGATTGAGGAACAAGATTAACATAGACAGAACTTATAATAATAAATTAACCCCAACGCTGAAGAGGCATGAGCCTATAACAGCACCCGTCTCCCTACCACAAATGTTACTGAAAACGGATGTTACCTAACTGCAAATAAACGTTTTGAACTCTATCGGAGTGATATAATCTTCAGTACTGTCCCTTCTGAGCAAGTTGGCACATTGATGACTAACATCATTATACAAATATTGAAACAGGTACCTATTAATCAAAATTAAATTTTCGTTATTCACCTGAGAGTGTGAGCACACAAATTTCAGTATTCTCTTCTATCGTAAATAAAAATTACCCCTTCGTATCAAATGAAAGAGCGCAATGTTTGTTTACTTGATTAGTATGTAAAACAGCAACGAATAATTAAAGTCTACGTGAGTTACCGAGCAATTAGTTTATTGAAACTCTAAATTATACACATGCGTGAATGAAGTTTCGAGCAAATAATTCACTGGGAATTCAATGCTGGATTTGCAACGGTAACGCTATACGATTTAATTTGTATGAAAGTCTTGATGTAAACGGGAATATGTTCAGCATTGAAGTTCGAAAGAGAAAAAATAGACCCAGGAAAGCCGCTGAAGCAAGCATATAATTTATTTGGTTCGATCGGAATTTCCCAAGAGATAATTGCATTCATGAGCGTTGAAACGGTGGTTAACGTCGATGAAAAAGTGAGGCTGGTGTACAAGAAATATGTTTTTGGGTGGAAAGTTGTTCAAGAACAAACGACCGCTGTCAACAGATCAAGCAAAGTTCAATGAGTGCAATGAAGACCAACAGACACATTGGAGGCAATCTTGAACTTTTGAATCTGATGTGAACTGGTCGAGTGGTCAACTGAAATGAAGATGTTTCCCGGTACAGTGAATTCCAGTTTCCGTTTCATGATCGGTGTTACTTATTTAATTTGTATTTTCTTATATCAGTTGATTGTTCATCACTATGTATAAGTAGTTTGATAAATATCATAGGTTGTTTGAAAAGCCAAGTCAAGTCATTAAAAGCGAAATTGTTTGAATTCATTTTTATTTGATTAAGTATTTTACATTGGTTCTTCGAGTAATTATTGAACTGCTATGGAAACAATACAATGAAGTAGATGAATCATCACAAGTCAAAAATGTCCGACGGAGTGAGAGGCCCAACAAAGGAGTTCCACCTTCAAGATTCATAGATATGTCAAATGTAGTGTTTGATTCAAGTGTGGTTATGGGTGAAATTCAACCAGGTCCAAGTAGCTATACAACTTCTGCAAGAAAAGTCACATCTAGTAAAGATTCTCGCCAGTGGAAATTTCCTACAAGTAAACTTTGCAAGAACTCATTTTATGCTCCACCAGGGATTGACAGTATTGGTTCTATGAAAATTTTGAAAGAAAATTCCGTTCCTTCTCACAAGTCAAGTATAAATCGACTACATATAGAAATGGAGCTGATAAGAAGAGGGAGGAAACTTACTGAAGAAGAATCTAAGGAAAAGCTAAAAGCCTTAGAGTTAGATCGTCAGTTTTTACGAAAAGAAGCTGTGATGCGAAAAAAAATTGCCGATAACAGTGAAACAAATAGTTCGGTGAACGAAAAAGAGAAATTTCCAACTTGTTTCAAACATTTTGATGCAAATCCGAATCTTATCGATAATTGGGTAACAGAGTCAAGACAGTGTATTGACAAGGATCACAATCAACCAGAATCGTTCAATATTTTATCTTCACCTATTGTCAATGTTCTGAGTTTTTTTGGGCGTGGAGAGGAAACCAGGTGCTTTTAGATATTGTCAAACAATATGCACAAAATGCGAATGCCACAAATACAGTTCTTTTACAACAACAATTGAAGAAACTCACGGAATTTTCTGGCGATTGGACTGATTAGCCTATTTTCATCAATGAGTTTAGAAGATCTACAGATCAGCTTGGGTTATCTGATGACAACAATTTGATCCATTTGAAACGGCCATTGAAAGGCACAGCAAGAGAAACTGTCAAAGATCTTCTCATTATGCAAAATTATCAATATGCTAGAAATTAATTTTGGTAGACCGGAGTGGATAATTTTGTCACTGATAGAAAAGGCAAAAAAGCTGGTAACATTAAAGAAGACAAGTGGGAGTCATGGATTTATTTTTCTAATGGTTGTAAATAACATGGTTACCACAATTCTCATCTGTATCTCTACAATTCATATCTGTTAACAAATTTGTGAGAAAAGCTTTCAAAAGTTTCCATGGAGAAAATTCAAGCATCAACGTAAGCATTAACGTAATTTGAAAGGAATACAAACATCATTAGAGAGAAATTTCGCTTGGAAGAAGAGATTATTGCCGGAACTGAGGCCAACATTGGGGCAAAAGATAAATCGTTTTACAAAAGTGGTATTGAAATGTTAGAGTGGCGCTGGAATGATTGTGTGGCTCTTGATGGAGATTACATTGATGAATATAGCCATTTTAGAACGAAAAAACGCGTTTCCTCTCTCAGGTCTGGGACATTTCAGACCATGCGTTAAATCCGGTGTTTCTGCCAAGCATGTTTTCGGGATAGCTGTCCATTCTCCATTCTTTGTGTTTTTTTTGCGGAGTTTGGGTCGACCATGCATTTTGGTGTTATGTGGTCCGAGAAAATGTTTGTAGTTTATTTCACCACATACTCCATAGTTTTTCTTTCACAAAATCTCATTTAATTTGGTGAATTTCCAACCTAGATCTAGAGTGATAATGTTTATTGTGCTTGAAGATAAGTTTCCAGCAATCAGTCTGCTGCTAAGTATAAGTATGTAGAATCTTCAATTACGAAAACAAGCAAGTTTTCAGGCCTGCCTTGTAGGTTTCTCCGTTTCATTTCCTAGTTTGTTTCATAAGAGATGATCGAGGTATGAGACCCTCTGATTCCGAAGTTCATATTCCGATGATCTGAACACCTTTCCTCGTTGATACATTCATGTTCCAAACATAGTTACTCATAAATGTAGTACCTTATGTTGAGATCATTGCTTCTTATTCGTCTCGTGTTCACAAAAATAGATTTAATGCCTGCATTTGAAATATCAGAATTGTTTCCATGATGAACTATAGTAAATTAGAGTGAAAACTTTTCCAGATTAGGTGGTGTGCATTATTATTATATCCTCACGGCCAATGATGAGCTGTGAACTGTCTGCCCTATAGACCCTCACTAGTTCTTCTACTTTCCTGGTTGATGTGTATTTCTTCAGGTCCTTCATCACAAGTCATCTCTATAGTTTAAGCACCGTTGAGTCTGTGGTTCGAACATTATATTCAACGACCGAGTGATAGCATGTCCTTGACGTCTCTGTGGTTTCAAGAATGACCTTTTCACAGATCCTTCAATCTCACAAACTTTTCTTTGTAGACCCAAGATTCTTGGATGAGAATGACACATGACATCTTTGATTCTACTGAGGATGGTACATATCACAAATACGCGACGGACTGTGGCTGCTCATCGTTCTGAGGTTCAACTCAGTGCCCCTCGACCTTCACTGTTTGAGAACTCTTTCATTTGAGGAACTGCCTTTATGTGGAATAAATAACCTGAGAACGTTTTTTCAAATGGAATGAATCTCCAGCGATTCAAAACACATCACACTCCCTAATCATCTTTGTATGGACAACAGGAACCCACTTGCTGTGTTGTAGTCGCTCGAAGAATTTTTCTTCTATTCGAAGTTATGTTACATTGAGCTTCCACAAGTATGAAGGAGAAAGCCTCCTACAGAAACTCCGTTTTGATCTAATCCACGTTTCTGCAGGAAAGGGTACTCTTCTCTATTTTACTTTTTTCCCTCGACCTGTCTGGTTTGAGATGTCCTACCAGTAGCCAACCTACTGCCGGTATGACACTTGACTTCATAAGAGTTCTCAGGCCCCACTACCATAACTATGTCAGGGTCTTATCGATTGCATAAAATATATTTCAGAGTACTTGGATTACTCTTTAGAAATTTTTTGTGGGTGATGAGTGAAAGCAAAGTTAATAAGATACTCAAACATGAGATAGTATGGATTCATCTTTCCTAGTACCGACTGAGTACAAAAACACGCATTTTGAATGATGGAACACTCTTGAAATATCAGATTTCCTGTCGTTATTAACGCTGACAAATCAGCGAATGAAGAGTGGGAAATTGCTTTCCAGTTATGGAAGTGGTATCAAATAATTGCCGTTGCACGGTTCTCTATCTACCTGTTTATATTTATTTATGATAAATGGCATAAATGGAGAATAAATATCCCTAGGGTAATGTTCGGGAATATAAATATTTCCCTCAGTTTTCGGTAACGAGAAACGGAGTAGTGGAAAATTCGAATGGACGAAAAACAGGTCGGTCACTGTTGTTTCAGAAAATGAGAATGGAAAGCAATTTCATTTTGGTGACAACCTGATGGAAATGGAAATACGAGTTGCATGATGGAACAGCCGTAATGACTTCGAAAACAGAACAAAGAACCGTATGATTATATTAATGCAGAGGTGAAACCCCGGAGGTAGAACAGTTTCCTTGATTATATATGGAAATTAGTTTTCTCAGAAAACTCTCACTTTCGTGAATACTTAAAATCACTTATATTTGTACTTACATGAATCGAGGACGAGGTCGTAATCTCACTTGTCCCCAAGTCTCGTTATTAGCTCTATCATTGCTGTGTTCCACTCTAAGTTCGCACTGGTCAAGTCAAGTCAAAAATGTTTATTCAAGTTTTTTGTTAAAATTACAAAATATTTGTGATAGTGTATTTTGTGTGGGACCCTGCTATAGGCTTATGCCTCTTCAGGGTTAGTGGATTGTGTGTGTTGTCTTGTGTAATGATGTCTAATGTTGTATTGTCTTATGTTGTCATATATTCCTCTGGTTTTTCTTGTTTTTCCGTTATTCAGTTGGAGTGGTCTGGGTTAGTTGCAGTGGTCATTGGAATATGGATGCAGATTGTAAGGCCGGGGGTAGATGCCAACCGATTTCAGCTTCTTCCAGGAAGGTCACTCTGTTGTTCGGGGACCATATTCATATTGCTGTATCAGGTACCCGATCTGCCTGACCGGGTATCTGAGGTTTAACAACAATGAGCTCCATGTTTGTGGTAGTCTCTGTGAATCATCTCGTTGTTGAGGCAGTTGGGACGCTTTTCAATTTCGATTGTTTCCCGAATTATCCTGGACTGAAGATTTTTCACCGTAGCAAAAATCTTGCTATTTTCGAAGCTTAATATGTGGCCTGTTTCCTGACGGTGTTTGAAGAGAGATGATGCTGGCTCTAATTTGCGAACATCTAGTTCATGTTCATAGGCTCTGTTGGAAATTCTTCTTTTGGTCTGGCCGATGTAAGTTCTGGGATAGAACTTACATCTTACATCTGGGACCGAATGTGAAAATACCAAAGTGAATTATCAATTCAGAGGAAACTGATTTTTGGAATATATAACCATTCAATATTGATGAATAGAAAGAAAACGCCCATTTAGTAAATTATTTCATTATAACTTCTTGCTGATTGAAACAGAAAATTAAAGAAGCAACAAGAGAAGATCAGAAGAGAAAAAAGTCAGTGGAAAAGGTGAAGGAAAAATGTTCAGTGAGGAAGTGAAAGATAGCAAGATGAATCAAAAGAGTATGTAACACTCGAATATAAAAATTATTATATGAGAAACATTTCAAAAATTGATATTTTATGATATCAAGATTCACCAATGAATATCTGCTATGATTCAGTATCATAATTTCCAATACAAACAATGTTTCTCAATATATCAACTTCGAAGCGCTTCTGATGGAATATTTTCTTTCGTGGAACACTTTTCTTTGTAGGACAATAGTTAGCCAGTTCAAAAGTGATACGGCAGATTCCAGTGATATTATAATCCCTTTCAGATTACTATTTTCCAACATGTGATGTCTCTAGTTTGAATTCAGTTACTGTCAAAGTAAAGGTAGAAACAATGTATGAACAATCAATGGAAATAAATTGACCAAACTGTTGTGATGGAAATATATGCAGAAAATATATATTGAAATGACAAACACTAACAGGTTATGTTTTGTCAGCAAACTATTTGAAATGTCCTAAAAAAGAAGAGTGTAGGAGACTCAAATCCGGTGATCTTGAATGCTATCCATTCGTGACTATATCACTCAACCACTCTCAGATGGAAAAGAAATACAGAAAAGAACCTTTCCCCTAAAACTTTCGCACAAAAACTAAATGACTTTCTGGATCAAACTGTGTTTTTAGCTCGTGATATCAGAGAATCGATAGTTTTTTCGAACATGATGAGGTGCGTGGATTATTCTTTTTACTATTTGTCATCGAACAAATAGGACTTCTCTCTCAAATTCATATGGTCGAATTATCATTCGAGCACGTTTGGCCAGACTCCTTCTGTCCGAAGTGTACAGAAGCTGAATTTTTCCATTCACTTTTTCATGAAAAAAAAAACACTTCAATATTCACTGGTCGTCTCCTTCTCGGGAGACTTTCGGGAGACATCTATTATCGAACTGATGATCTTGTCGAGTCCGTCGACATTTAGCCTGGTTACTGGCTTTGGGAGCCTCTCTCAGTATGTCTTTCACTTCAATATTTATTCGAACCTAACTTAATTTAAGAATACACCTCTCTTTTGGACTCCACTCCGATCCGTGCCATCTTTGAGGGCGGTAGTTTTCGGCACAACCGTTCTCTGTCGCGATCGGAGAGGAATTCCCAAATGGGACTTCTGATATTTCAATATTTTTATATTGATTTCTAGTAAGAAGATATTGAGGTTGACAAATTGTCAAAATGGGCACAAATCATTTACAATTCTATGACAGTATGCCAAGTTATTATGTATATCCGTATCGAATGTATTCGTAATGCTGTTTATATGTAAGCACCAACTGCCGTTTGAATAAATAAAACGGTTTGTATTTCCAATGGAAGAAAAACAACCTATATGAAAATAGCTCATCAATGTCCATTGATCCGTATTAATTGAATTTAATTCCGGTAATAATTGCTTTCGAGAGTGGAAGCTTCGAACAAAAACAGGAATTCCAATTGGCAATTTCCTGCCATGACAACTATGAATGGATCGGTTGCCCACACTGCTATTGATGGAGGTTTTTGAAATCGTCCATGGATGAGATCTTTCAATGTGAAATGCGAGATCCCTATTTGTCCGTTGGCATCGTGTTTTCGGTGAGAGCTCATCAAAAGGATTAAATGTGAGCTTTCCTATTTCACACAGGGATCGGAACATTGCTTTAGTTCTATATTTGTCGTTGAAAATCGAAATTGAGTTTATTTCAACTCTGAAGATAGAGATAGATCTATTTGGTCCATGCCAAGTGACCGCCACAGTGATATGGACTCATAAATTCACTATCTCTCCCTTTTGATAAAAAATTCTGAAGCATCTACTATAGCATCAGTCTATCGAAGAAAGTGGTTCCAAAGAACAGGTGAGCACTGATGATGACAAAAGTCGAAAGAGCTTTGCAAGAAGAATTTATAATTATAGATTTTTCGATTCATTCAAAAGAACTAGTCTGAAGTGCAGGTTGAACCGCATTTGGTGTTTCCATTTAATCGATGTTGTATGTTTCTTTGGATTCGGGATTCGAGAATGTCGATTTCGCGAAGGGCAGGTTTGAGTCTAGTTCCTTAGATCTATTGTGGCTGTCAGTAAGTCTGATCTGTTTAAAAAAAATCTGTTTTAAAATCTGTTTTTCCATTACGAACGACAACCCTCAGAAGTCGAAACTTGTGCGAGCTAAGATTAACGAGGTCTTACCTTTTAACGCGTCGAACCGCCTGGCTACCGACTGACCTGAGAATTCGAAGTTTCGTGAATGAAGATTGTAGTTGGATTAGCATGAAACATTGTTCTATGAGTTTTTGAGATACAAATGACATTTATAATTATTCTTTCAATAAATTGATGGATGTTGGTCGTTACTGCGCGGTAGGAGATAATCATGATCTAAGTTTGAACCATCAATGTATTCATCTGAAAATGTCCTTATAGGACGAAACTGCAGTAATTGGAAAAGAAATATTTTCAGGAGACTTGCCATTCGAGAAAAAATGGAAATTCTCACATTTTTAGTTTGATAATGGAAAAGTAGAAAGCCAGAAAGATTTTTTTCCAAAAATGTTTCCATCAACTTCCCTAGCAATTTCATTTTGATTTTTTTCATATTTTCGAGCTGTTGGAAGTTACATGATATAACTGTGAGTCATATCGAATTCTCCATAAATGATATGTGGGAAAGCATGGAAGCCAATAACATAACAAAAAATAAGTTAAGTTTGTTAACCTTCACGAGGAACTCAGTTATAAGTCGTGAAATTATGAAAGTACAATAACATGAATCTCTCGAATTTCTGCGTATTCGTGCCTACGGAAACTATGTGATGCTTGCTCAACTCAAGAAGAAATTACACAACTCAAAAATTTTGAACCATGTTGATCTGCAGTTGTCTCATGAATTTCTATAGTTACTTGGAAAATTTTCCTCGCAAGAGCGAAAAATCCCTTTTTTGTACAACTGTCAAAATATATTAAAATTTCTACATCTCTATTGATGCGTAAATTTTCACTTATTTTCACTGTAAAAATAAGACTTTTTTTCACTGCCAAAATAATTCACAAAATGAACATGAAATATCACCTCTTGAGTCAATTATTATTTGATTATAGTAATATTATTCTATGACAATTATTATAGAAAAAACACGTTTGAATTTGAGCAGGTCCATTCTCTCGATTTTTGGACTTCAGACCCAGTTCACACGAAAGGGACAAAGATCCGCGCCTCGTCTCTGCCGGACGCTCGTTCCGTGTGAATTGGGCCTTAGAATTTCAAAGTCCACTTCAGACCACCCCCACTCTTCAAATGTTGTCATCATACAGTCGACTAATCGGAAGCTCTCGCGCGCACAGCGGGAAATTCAAATCAGTAGAGGAGCAAGCTTGGTCCTGGCTCAAAATCCAATATATTTTCTTATGATGTTAAATTTTTTTCATTCACGTGACTGACAAGGAGGCCCGAGAGGTGAGGCGGAGCCCCAAGTTGGCCCGAGGGGTGAGGCCGAGTAACAAGGGGGTCGAAAGGCGGGGCGGAGTCCCAAGGGTGCTCACGCTCAATGAATCTCACCGATACTCATTCCATGCTGCATTAATTACGTCACACAAAAAGTTCAGTTCCATAAGAAAATACATGGAATTTTGGTCTCGTACACACATTGTTCATTTATTGATTTGAATTTCCCGCTGGAAAAAGTGAAAAAGTAGGGGCGGTCTGAGGTGGAATTTGAAATTCTAAGGCATGATTCACACAGAACTGACGTCTGCGAGCGGATCTTTATCCCTTCCGTGTGAACTGGGCCTGAGGTCCAAAAATCGGCAGAATGAACTTGCTCAAATTTACACCTGTTTTTTCCATAAGGATTGTCATAGAACTCCCAGTGATACATTACTGATTACTCATCATACAACAATTTCATTTATTGGAATAATAATTTCTAGTGAAGTTTGAACAATTACGTCCATCATAAATTCCCGAAGGTGCTTCATGTTTATATTCTTCTGCTACGTAGGCTACGTAGGATTTCCAGATGCATTGGCCAGAAGAGTTACAGAGCTTTTCCTTAAACAGTGACCTGTGTAGCTCTTAAACAAGCCAATTTGCAATCAAGCTGTGATGTCATGTTTTGTTTATGTTACATTGGTTAATATATTTTCCTCTCAAATATATCAAAAATATTCTGTTAATTTTTGTATAATGCTCACTACAATACATGCCATTGGGAAGCACTCTTCACCCAATTTAATTCTAAATAATTGAAAATAAGGGAATATACTTTGAATTGTAGTTTTGTTTTGAATATGTCTTTTATCTTAAATTAATTTGAATTCATTCAATTTAATTTTATTTGATTTTATTCAATTTAATTTAATTCAATTTCATTCAATTCAATTTGATTTTATTTTATAATTTTATTTCATTTAATTTATTATAATTTAATTTGATTTAATTTAATGTAATTTAATTTTATTTTGCTATGTCCTGGACCAGAAAAATGAAAAACATACTTGACGTTACTTACCTGAAAATGATATACCACGCTCTAGTTCAATCAAGGCTACAATACGACATTTTCAGCTGGGGTGGTTCAGTTAAAACCACTGGCACATTCAAGTGCCATTAAAAAAACACGCATCTCACGCACTCAGTACAAAAATAGGTTTGGGAAGACTATTCACGTCACCAAACGTTGTGAATTTTGGTTTATTTCCTTTGAGGTTTATTTGTCAGCATTTGGAACGATAACAATCCGAGCCTAAAACACTCAGCCTAAAACTCATCAAAGATCTATTCCTTTCAGTAATAATCATCGGAAAATAATTATAATTATATACAACAGTGTTTTGATTTGATAACCATTAACACTAAATGGTTGTATACCGATTCATTTAAATTAACAATGAACTTTAATGAGAAGGTATTTAATGAAAAAGTAGGTAAGCACGCCGCATAATCCATCTTAAAAATTCTGAAAGAACATTCAACGAGCTTTGCCGTGCATTTTATTCACTGCCTCTTCTTCTTTACATTTTATTAATACTGAAATTTGAATCTGAAGGTAAGATTTAAGTATGGAAATTTCAGCCAAGAAATTCATTTTTACCTGTCTCATCCATCTTCCGATGCTTTATTTCAGAATATCGTAGGCAAGTTATGTACGGCAATTTAACTATCGATTTTCTTATATTACGCTACATATTAAGTTCAGCATGAAATATATTCCATATTATACAATAGACCAACTGATATGGGACAAAAATAATGGACCCATTCAAATACCCATCTGAGCACTGATGGCCTTTGTCGGGTTCATTTCTAAAAATACCAAAAGACCAGAGAATACCCTCAAAACCACAATACAGGGGTGCGCAAAAGTACGGAATAAAATTAATATCTTCTCAACCAGTTTTTTAGGAAAAAAAAACGCTGGAACACGTCAGTTGATTTCACGTTGTACGCAGTTTTTGGCAATAGAATGAAATATTTTTTTTCAACTCCTTAGCTGCAACCCTCCCCAACTTTTTTTCAAATGCAAATCTATGTCGTGTATGGGCTCATTGAAAAGCTTGTGAGAAATGGAATCTGACCATATCCTTAATTTTTTTTACTTATGCGGTTACCACGAAATGAAAAAAAAACTCTTTTAAAAACAAAAAAGTTAGAAATGCCTACTTAGGGTTATCTACGAATTAACGTTGCAAAAACAAATAAATGGTGATGATGTACATTGCTTAACAATTGCTAACCATCATCAGTACCTACTTTCTAAAAGTTTATAAATTTTAAAAACAGACAAACTGGGCCAGGCACCACAACGAATTTTATTGATTTATGTGTAAAACTGATAACGTAATGTAGCATCAACATTCTGTGGATTTTACTTTTTCACGAAAATCTCACACATGAGATTAGTTCCATCTCAAGCAATTGTTGACCAGTGTACCTCAAAAAGAGGAAAAGGTTGTTGCATTTTTTGTACCAAAATGAATGCCCTGGTAAGAACTATTGTCTTGACTCAGTTGTCAAATTGTGGCATTTCTGGGTGAAATTTAAAATAATGTATGTTTAGTTTATCAATTGGGTACCTTCAAAGTTTTCTTTTTCAATTTGCTAAACAAAAATGGTAGTGTCAGAGAGACAGCGTATCGAAGTCTTGATATTATTGGGATGTGGGGATAGAATGTAGAGTCAAAGTGAGGTGTGTACTTTATTTAATGCAAAATATCCGGAAAATCACATTTCCTAGCCTATTATGTGTAACATCTTACACAAATTTGAAGAAAATGGTACAGTGAAGGACTTGCCCAGGAGTGGCCGGCCACATGTTTTACAGGAAGATTAAAAATTGGACATTGCCGTATCTCTGCAGGAAGATCCATATTTGTCAACGCTTCCATTAACCCAAAACAATCCTGCGTCTAGACGTACGATTGTGAGGTTTATGAAAACAGAAAAATATCACCCATATAAGGTATGTCTTGTCCAAGAGCTCCTGGAAGATGACTATGACAGGCGTTTGCAATTTTGTGGGGAAATAATGAGGCGATGTGACGAGAATAATGGGTTTCCACTCAACATACTCCTTTCGGACGAAGCTACTCTTCATTTACATGGAGTACACGTCACAATTATTAATTCTGGAGTCAGAAAAACCCACACTGGATATGCGAAGCCTGTACGCAACGTCCTCAGAAAGTAAATGTATGGGCCGGAATCATCAACAACAGAATATTAGGGCCATACTTTTTGAAGGAAACCTTACAGCTGCACGCTACTCAGACTTTTTATGCTTTGAATCAGTCCCTGCACTGAACATAACAGCTAAAATTATGTTTCCCAATGAAGCAGATCCAGATATCCCCACTGAAACTCTTTGGTTCCAATAGGACGGCACTTCCCCACATTTTGGTATTAATGTCAGAGAATATCTCGATAACATATTTGCAGGACGCTGGATTGGATGACGTGGTACAATTGAACGACCGCCAAGATCCCAGGACTTAACGCCATCAGATTATTTTTATTAGCGATATATGAAAGACAAGGTTTATCAAAAAATGCCGGCTAATATTGAAGATCTAAAAAGCAGAATAAGAGTGGAATCACATAACATACCGGCTGAGGGCATTCGGAATTCCGTAGACGGGTTTTACCATCGCCTAGGAGCCTGCCAAGTAGAGGGTGGAGGCCAATTTCTGTATCTGTTACGTTAATTCACCCGTAGATAGCACTAAGTTAGGTATTTGTAACTTTTCAAAAGAGTTTTTTCCCATTTCGTTGTAACCACAAAAAAATAGAGGAAAAGGCAACAATCCATTTTTTACGAGCTTTTCAATGAGCACATAAACGACATAGGTTTGCATTTGAACAAAAAAAGTTGGGGAGGGTTGCAGCTAAGGGGTTAAAAAAAAACATTTTATTGCCAAAAAATGCGTACAACGTGAAATTAATTGACGTGTTTCAGCGTTGTTTTTTCTAAAATACTGGTTAAAGAGATATTAATTTTATTCCGGACTTTTGCGCACCCCTGTATAATAAAGTTCAACGTGAGATTGTTCAGCTGCCCATTGGTCTAACAAACTATTCTTTACATATGAGGAAAATTTTTATGACAAGTTTAAAATGAATCTTTCATTGAAAAAAATGGACATCACAGTGAAAAGAATGATTATTCAAATATTAGCCTAGGAAATGAAGTTATTGAAAGACCTAACTTCGAAAAAGTTCTGATATGAGAAAAATACTCCTCAGTTGAGATCAACCAGGATTTTTTCAGTTATCTTCATTAAAGCGTTTTGAATATTTCTTGGAGTCCTATTTTTCAGGAAACAATTTTTGGGTTTTAGAGTTTTATCTAATGAAATTTCACACATGAAAATATACACCTATTCAGAAGTATGTTATTTTCAAGGATTATCAAGTCATAGAAATGAAATGAATCAATCAATTCCCAACTGTATCAAAGAAATAGAGTTTGGAGCACCGATTCACTTACATAAACAGAGACTAGTTAGAAAAAAATCGAGAAATTAAGAAGAAGAATCTACTTCAGAAAAAAAAGGTAAAATTTTGAAATATAATTTTCATATGTACAAGAATCAACTTATAAAACGGAATCAGAAGTAGGTATAGCTTGTTGAACGTTAGTTTGAAGGTGGTTGACAATATTTCATGTTAACTATTTCGGACTTTCATTGAAATTGAAATCTCTGAAAGAACAAATAAAATTGATATTGAAAGCTCAAATATCGATTATAATAAGCAATGACACTTGGAATTAAATTACAATGAAATGAATAAATGAAAAAGACCATAGAGTGAACAAGAATGAAAATGAAATGAATATAAAAATAAGAGAAACATTAAAAATTCAACAATCAAAAAAAGAATTGATATTGAAAAATATTTCAAACCAACATACTTCACGACGTTTCGATTGTTAGTATCCACAACCGTCTTCGGGTGATAACTGGACTATTCCTCCAAGAGATTACTATTTATATTCGTAGGTCATTCGAACGCTTCCACCTATTATCTCTTTCCTCTCCCCGATTCAGTGATTCAGCAGGAGTTGATAGTTTTCCCGCTTCATTATAGGTCCCCGTATGTTGCATATCATTACGCTAGCTTGGTTGTATTCATCGTTGCATAACATATATGCAGCTTCTTTGAACTTACTTTTAAACCAGTGTTTCTCTCTGTCGATGATATCAGCTTGGGACTACTATATATTATTTGATGAGTCGAAACATGCTCTGCTATTCCCGATTTGCTGGTTTCTCGCCGATGTATGTTTTTCTTATGTTCCGCAATGCGGACTTTCAATGGCCTTCTAGTTTCACTGATTTCACTTTCAGGGTATTCAATAAATGTAATTCATGAAGTCGCAGTCCGCGTTAGGTGGCCTGGTTTTTGTGAGGCTACTATGGATGGTATTTCTGGATCTGAAGCAGGTTCTGATATTGAATTCTATTGTATTCTTCTTGTCCTCTTCTTATTCTGTGACATAGAAATGGGTAAACAATGGTTGTGATGGCTTCTCTTCCTTGCTGCCTTCTGGCCAAAATTTGTTCCACCATCATTTTGGAGTAATTATTCCGTTGAAGATATTCATTGATGATGCCTAGTTACTTTCTGATACCTTCTTTCGTATTACACAGTCTGAAAGCACGATCAACAAGCCTTGACGATTTTTTTTTGGAGATTGATAGTGGTTGGAATCATGTTACAGATACTGTCCCGTGTGAGTGGGTCAGTGGGTATACAGATGTTTCTCACATAGTGTCGGTCAGATTAGGTAAAAAAACAATTTTATTAAGCAAAAAACTGAAATAACAATGAAATAACATACAAGCAACAACCAAAATAACCCAAAAAAAGAAAGAAGCTATCCGAAGATGGGAACCTGAAAGATAGAACAAACTTATTGATACAAGTAATCATGGAATTACTAGAATTATGTGTACGAAACTGCTACTTCCAACCTAGGTACGAATTATTTACGTAAGATGAGGGGCTGGCAATGGGATCGCCACTTTCATATCATCACATCTTCCATCACTTTCACAATGGAGAAGGAAGTCTACAACGAATTGCATATCTTAGACGTATTCGTGAAGAGGACCGATACTAAATGGGAAACATATCTATATCAAAAACTCACTCACACAGAACATAATGTGAACCAGGAATCCAACCACCATTAATCGACTAAGAGGGGAATCATCTAGACTCTACGAGACTCTGCTTCGGGCTTTGCAATACAAAAAAAGGGCTCGAAAAGGAACTAGGCATCATCAAAAATGAACTTCCCTACATCAGAGGATTGTCGGAAAGGATAAGAAGGATTGGGTCTAAGTATAATTTCAGAACCTGCTTCAGATCTGGGAATACTATCCATGGCAGTCTCACGAAAACCAGGCCGCTGAACGCGGATTCAGATTCCAAGAATTGCATTTACCGGATACCCTGCGAGTGCGGAGAATCATACATCGGTGAAACTAAGAGGTCATTGAGAGTTCGCATTGCCGAGTACAATAAACACACACAGCGAGGAGAAACCAGCAAATCCGGAATAGAAGAACATGTTTGGACTCATCAACATAACATCAAGTGGTCTCAGGCTGAACACAGGTTCAGGAGAAAATTCAAAGAAACCGCATATATTGTCCAACAACGCAATTAGACAAGCTAGCGTAACGTAACGTAACATATGGAAACCTCTAATAAACGGAACATGACCAACTCCAGCCAAACGGTCAGCTCCCGCTAAAAACTAATGAAGCGTAGAGAGGGGAGAGGCGATAGGTAAAAGCAGTCGAATGACCTATAAATAGTCAGATCTCGAAGGAATAAGTCCATGTTAGTTAGGAAAGCTATGGATTATACTGTAGAAGGCCCCGACACTCTGTTGAATGAGCCTCCTATGTCCTTCGTTGAAAGATGAATTATTTCTTCATCTAACCCACCCCAGCCAGGTAGCGGTACACCGTGAAAGGTGGTACTGATGTCTGAGGACTTTTATGCCTCCATACCAACAACAATATCCAACACCAGTCACGATCCGTCTGTCTTACTGAGGAACACCAGTTCAAAGGGTAAGGGAACAAGGCTCAAACCTGTCCAAGATCAAGATGGCTATAAAAAATAAGTCCAGGTATCACCCGAAGACGATTGTGAATACTAGCAATCGAAATGTCGTGAATTAGCTTGATTTGGAATCTTTGAATGTTATATTTTTAATTTTCATTCCTTCTTAATAATTTTTTCAGCTCGTGTTGATAGTTGGGTTTTTTGATTGTTGCTCGTATGTTATTTCATTGTAATTTCAGTTTTTTGCTCAATAAAATTGTTTTTTAACTAATCTTTTTAATTTTTTACAAATTATTTCAGGGATTTCAAATCAATTTATATCATATCAGACAATACACCACGAAACACCTCCAGACAAACGTTGACCCAGGCAGTCCGTCTTTCTTGTTGATATGCTGCTATTGGCCGAAGTGTTATTACCTAGTAATGACGTAAAATTGCATTGCGCTGTTGCCAGATAATAACACTTCGGCCAATAACAACGCATATATCAACAAATGATGCGGACTACCTGAGTCACCATAAATACAACCTACAAACTAGAAATCACCATCCATGGGTGAATGATCAAGATGAATAAACCTTTGAAGAAGCCAGCCACTCGTGCTGGCTGAACGTTAGGATGCAGTTCCAAACTACGACGGCCTTCAAACCCGAATAAAGATACTAACACTGAAAACCTCGGCCGCGAGAGCCTTAAACAATTTATCAAGTTGAGTTTTATTGATTAACAAGTGCGTGTATGAAATCATACTTTTGTAACTGTAATAAACTATGAAAAAGTGAACAGCCCGGAAATTATTGTTTTAATATAATCCCTATCGATTAATCTCGTTCGATAAAATAATGTTCGAAATGCACGGCAGCAATAATTAAACTTTAATATTTATATTACATGTTGCCTTCCGGTATCGTGGGGTTTGAATAATAGTTGATCGTATTTATTTGCACAAGTGGAATCTCTATCTTCAAAATGAACAATGGGGTGAAACTAGCTGCTCTCATATTTCATATACAGTATAATACTATCCGAAACTCGTTCTGAAACTTGTCAGAGTTATAAGAAGAAATAATGCTAATTTATGAAGTTGTTTATGGGGTGTACGTTCTTTGCTCTTGAGAAGGTACTGAAATTTGATATTTCTTGCTACTGGCTATTTCCCATCCTGGTGATTTGACACTCCAATTTTCAATTACATTTGTCTGCCTTGGCGGTTTAAGCTTCGATGTCGAACGATCGATTTTCACTGCCTATCGTCCAACCGATGCTGAGAATTGCACGTTGAAAGGCCTCGTTAATCCTTAGCTCGAACAGGCTTTAACTTTTGTAGGTTGTCGTTCATAAGGAGGCGACAGCTGATTACCAGAAAAACGTATTTTAAACAGACAAATGGGTCCGTAGTGAATCGGTCTATATGACTCTCTCGGGTGGCATAGGAGGATTACATCTATTCAAACTCGTCCAAATTCTCAACGAACTCAGTTGGTGGGTGATATTCCCGTTCACCTGGAAAGGGTAGGACTCTGCCAAAAGCTGAAAACCTGATCTGGTATTCAGTGGAGTAGACACAGAGTATGTGCTCTGCTATCAGGACCTGAATTTCCTTGTGAGAAATACTCCTTTCAAAAGTTGATAGATCATGGTACATTTTCTACAGTATAGTGAGGATCTGAAATCACATAAATATGTGAAAAATAGGTCTCTTGTGACTCATTTTAGTAAATGACATCCTACTAATTGGCATCCACCTGATATATCCCACGTAAGCTGTTATCAGCCAGGCTGGAACGCTCTGCTCACAATCTTCTAGAATTTATTCCAAGCAATCCATAATTGTACACCAACGAAATCCCAGTTGATTAATAGGTTTTGAAATAACAAAATGTTCGAAGTACAATATTTCCACATTGAAGACGCAGCATTCCTCCTTGTGAAGATATTGTGAGTCGGCTATGCAAGACCTCATATTGGTTTCAGTTGTGCATGGTTTGCCTGCATCTGTTTTGGATGAATCAACGTGTTTGTTGACCTATCCAGCAAAAATTTGGTGTCTCTTCCTTTAAAAATTCTGCTTTTGCTGCTCAATAATTTGGGGCAAGGCAGATCCATGAGTTATCCTACTCTTATGAAGGAGTTTCCTGTCTGCACTATCTAGCCTTCTACGACAATATGATTGATGATTTCTGATCTTTTGAGGTTGAAAGATAAAAATAATTTATCCGATAGCATCATTATTGATGATGAGATGAATGATAATTGGATAAGAATGTTCAAGGAGACCTAAAAATAAAAAATGGTGAATACCTGCATTGGTTTCAATAAGTACTTCAATAATTAGTAAAACAGAATAATCTGGATGAAGTTTGTGGCGAAGAATGAAAATCGAAGTTGCAACAGTTTTTTTGGTAGCAGTAGCACTCGTATTACAGCACTCAGATCATCGCAATCGTAAAGCTAGGTTATGTCAATTTCTATAGGCCGAAAGTGCATATGCTGGACAGCAACTGTTGAAAACACAGACACAAAAACATAGTTTTGCAGGCCAAGAAAAGTTCCTCGGTCTCTTACGTTAGATAATAAGAACTGGGAAAGTCAAAGTCAGCTCAAAGTATTCAATGCTCTTGAAAAAGACTTTGTGAAATTGGTTTATCCTTCTGTAACTCCCGAAATGGAAATTGAATTTCTGTATCACTGTATTATGTGAAAACCCCAAGCTCAACAGTTCTCGAACTTCCAGAAAATATATTCATCTTTTGAGGAAAGAACGTTTTTGTATCTTCCGAGAAAGGAAAGGAAGCAATCAATTTCAGAAAAAATATTCTATACAAAGATGTGTAGATAATGCAAAGAAGTAATTTTCAGTCACAAACCATCAATCAGTCTGACTATTTTTATTATTATACCTCAAGAATTTTGCTATATCAATAATTAGGAGATGACTGTGATAACAGTATAATCATTGGCGAAAAGTTCAGCACAAGAACACTTCAACAAAATGCTGGTGTATAGAAGAAATAATGGTAATAAGGTTTTAACTTCGTACTTAGCTAACGAGAACAGTGAAGGTAAAATGAAAAACCAACTTTCGAAAAAGTTTGCATAAAATGGCAGTTTAAACTTTCAACCTGAAAAATTGAATATCTGCTCATCTGTCGTAATGGCTGCTAGAGATTATAACTGACTCAACTCCCAAGTTTGGTAACATATGACGAAATATATGCTTCGTATATTTCAGTGCTGCTATATAAGTTGATGGTTACCACTTAGTTGGCCGTAATGTGAAATGATAAAGTATAATTTTTAGATTTTCTCTGAAAGACCTTTTATAACATCTATTATAGTTAGTTTTACTGCACAGTCTTATACAAAACTTTCAGGATTTTATTGAGACCATTACGAAGAAGGGTTATAAAACGTCACAGTGGAAAAATCAGACAGAATTGGTGCAGTGCCAGTGAGGTTTCTCGCCTTAAATGAGATTAACGAAGTTGTTTGCAGTATAATTCTGGAAATAGTATTGTTATCTTCATTGTCTGCTTCATTCTGTTCAGATAAATTCGTCTCTACTGTTGGTGATTATTGCACAATTTTCAATAATACGTTTGCTGTTGCCAATTGATCCGATATTGAAAGATAAACATTATTTGAGTGAAAAATTTTGTAGTGTCAAGATGGAGCTTCAATTCATTGTTTCTGATTTACTTGATTTCTCTGAGTTTTCAGAATGATGATGGAAATGAAGAATTCCAGTCTGGGTTCTCATCAGCAGAAACTGAAATGTTATCATATTCTTCACAAATCATGACTTGAACAAAAATTGTTTTTTCACGCTATTGACCTACTACTATTAGAACTGTCAGATTGTATATCGACTGTATGGCATATATACGAATGTATCAACAATTCAGCTATTTCACATGCTGTTATCGATGCATTCATTTCCTAGTTCTCTTGAGGATAGTCCATACTTCTCCCACTGTTCTGGTGATGTTTTTTTTCCAGAATTTGGTATTCACGCGGTTATTTAGATCTTTTCACAATACCATTCAAATTGATATCTTGGAAGTATTCGCAACATTGAAACTATCGCGCGATAAAATAAATTCAAGCGGCCTCACACACGGATGCGACGAGCGTGAGGAGAATATGTTGTAACTGCAGTGGATCTGTTCCACATAGTGGATAACTTTGAAGATTGGGGTCGTAATTTCGTTTTGTTTTTTGCCTTCAGATAGACGAATACTTCCCTATTTTGAAATTAAAATTGTGAGTTGAGAACATACTTTTGTTTCATTACTTTTATCAACGGTTATTATTATCAGTTACAAGCTGATGGGACACTATAGCTGTGCGAACCGGGGCGGCTGATATAATAAAATAATAAACCTAAAAGGGGAAGTATGAATATTCAATTAACATAATTGTGTAACTGAATGCTAGGTTAGGTTACATTAGGTTGAAAGTTCAACACCTGCACCAGAGCCCGAAGGTGTTAGCTAAATGTATTTAGTAGTTGGAATTTTTATGAATCGTTACATATTTACTTTCGAGTTTTGTTTCCAGAACAACGTGACGGATTTTCGGACCCAAAAATGATTTTCGAATAATTGTACGGCTACCGCGATCCGTATCACGAGTATTGATCAAATTTTGAAGCAGGTGCGGGCCATTTTCCCTGAAATCTGGTTTCATCTACTTGAAATATCCATCCAATTTCCAAACAATTCATTTCCGAATTTCGAACATGGCCACACTCTCGATTTGAATCACGCAATCCTGTTTCGATGGCGTTAATGAAGGATTAAAGGATTCAGGTTGTGTTCGAATATAAATTTTCCATCCTCTAATAAATAACACAGGTACAAATGGCTGATTCGCCATATTCTATAATTGGATGATTTAAATAGAGAACCGTGAAAATTCGTTTCGTATTCTCCGAGTGAAAGCAGTAATTGAAGGTTGTATGTTCGTGTTCGAAAATGCCTCCTTTCATTTATGAACACGATATGAGCTGCAATATCCAACTCAGTGGCGTTTTTCGATTGAGTGTTGACAGGGAGATTGACAGAACTATTATTCAAAAATAAATCCATTCTTATACCTGCGGAATGTTGTCTTTATTTCGGTTGCAGTATTTATTTGATCGACTTCTACAGCTATATTTCACTTGATAGTAGGAATGTTTGTCTTATCACCAATAAACAAAAATAATACTCTTTTACAACACGTAAATTGTCGTAGGGCTTCAAAAGTCTATGGACTATGGCCTAATTCACTCTGATCCTTTCAGATCTATTATGATGCTCCTTGGTTGTTAAAGCTTATTGTTGAGGTTGATATCTTTGATGAGACTCCATAGCATTGACACTGATGTTGCAAATCAGTTACATTGTGATTTGTAAGATATTAAAAATCGAATGATCGAACATTATTTCACAATAATAATAATAGATGAGCTTTATTCATTGACATACATTGTTTATAAAGAAAAAGTTGATACAACGATCAATGAAAGGTCGATGTTCAGCCGAGGCTGTTTTACAATTAAACTAGGGTATAGCATGTAATATATAGAAATAATTACCTAGATTACTTTGGTTAGTGAGTAGTTCATGAATCTTTGTGAAAATAAGAAAAAACAAAAGTTATGAATTTCAAAGTGAATATTAAGAATATATTTAGCTCAGATAAGGTACAATATATAGCAAAACATACATTGAAGTGAGACAAAGGGAAAACCATGTGAGCAAGGCATAACATGAATATATTATATATCCAGAAGACTTTAGGTGTTTTCAACTTTTTCTTGAAATTATATATGGATTCACTGAATTTACTGGGCAGAACGTTATATTGGTAGATAGAGTTATAAATAAAACTACGAGAAAAGCAGGCTGTCGAGTGTTTTGGAATAATAAAGGTGTGACGGTTTCGTTTTCTTGAATTATTCTGAGATTTGAAAGTTTTATGTCTTTCATAAATATAATTTGGCTTTTTGTAAATGAGAAATGTGTATTGACGAGTAGGTGGAACTGTCAGGTTTTAGCAATCGGTAACCAACCTGACTCTTCGAATTTGGGGGATATATGGTGGAATTTTTTCACACCATAAGAAAGACGAATTCAATTGTTTTGTATTTTTTGTAAGCGATTTACATCAATTTATATCAAAGCAGGCCCGTAGATTATATTGCAATATGATAATCTTGAAAATATGAGGGTTTCGCAAAGTTTCAACTTCAATATGGAAGTCATAATATCTCTAGTTTGATAGAGTTGATGTGAGGTACTGTACGAGCTACTACGAAGTGAACTTATATGTTTGTGAAATCTCAGATCAGCATCTAGTCACGAACCCAAGTTCTTGCTTTCTGTAATTATTTTTTCTTCAATTCCTCCTTTCTCTAATTTTCCTTCAATTTTCCTCCTTTTATGTTTCGGTCCAAAAAGTATCAGCTGAGATTCTTTATAATTCAATTTCAGGTTACGGGCTATATATAGATCCAGTAACTTTTGTAGATCAGAAAGAGTAATATTTTATTCTAAATAGACCGAATCCCCGAAAAACCACAGGTACCACAGGTACTCCACAGTCAACAGGTAAAGCACTAGAACACTTTCCATCCAGATACACTGACTGAGTCCAAAAATCATGCTGTATTTTGGTAATAAAGTATCTGAGACCTCTCAAATGGAACTTCTTTAGAATTGAATTTCATAAGTTCGGACTTCCAATGTCATATATGATATAAAATGATCTGAAATTCCTGAAAAAATCAATAAAACATAACAGTTATATTAAACAAAAAATCCCTGAAATGAAATCACAATAGGTAGATAAATATACTTCATTGTCCGAAAATAAATTCTCATAGACAAATCGCGTTGAAAAATATAAATATATGTGTTTATATATAAAAAATATAAATAAATAAAACAGGAAGTGAGCTAAAGAAACAAAAATTGCATGCTCACTGTAAATGCAATTGTGTCACAATTTAATTTACACATATCAATGTGGATCATGAACATGAACATAAGTATAGTAATAATACTGAATACATGATCGTCAATATATATTGTTAAGCTTATTTTGACAGAACCCTGAGAATATTTACAATGTGTCATTATGTTGTTCCTGCAGGCTATAATAAGCTTCCATGAGGAGTATATTTTTAACCGACTCTCTGAAACGTCTCTGCTCTGTTCTATATGTTATGAATACAAACAACAATTGAACAATTAGGAAGAATTCTCTATGTGCCCATCATTTTTACATTACGTATGGCTTTTTTCAATGAAACATCCTTTGTGATTCTATCAATACCAATATTCTCATCGAAAATACTAAGATAACTGAACCAAATTCTTTTTCAATTATTCAGCTTCTTCTAGATAGTTTTCTCTGCATACTCTCTGGTGAGGTCAATTATCTCAATAAAAAGGATTGAAAATGTGGTATTACTACTCAATACTCCGCTTCGTGAAAAATACCAATAATTTTTCATCCCGGATTCTGTTCAATATAAACACCCTCCTTGATCTGCCACCTAATTTTCCAACCATTTTCGTGTTCATAAATTAATTTATCTGTAACTTATTCATTCTCGAATTTTGAATTTTTCAGGAGAAGCAAAGGGATCAATTATTTAAAGCTTTTTCAGTATTGCTTTTCTCTTGTTATATTCGAGGATGAATTTTTCAAACTGAAAACGCCAGATACGTCCCGCTTCATTAATGCAAAGTTGAAATCCTCCCCTAGTTCCGATGAATCCATGTCATAATAACTAGACAGTCCAATTAACAGAAAGACAATGGAGACATTCTCGATGTACCCATATACGGGGCGCTGTACGGGATTTGCATTCGTGAATTTCAATTATATTGCGTGAAAAGCTGATTGTTTATGGTTCTGCCAGTCGATGTATCGAACAGTTTTTTTACTAGGTCGTGATGTTACGACGAAGTTGATAGTATTAATTCCGTTGCAATCATATTCATATGTTCTATGTTCAGCGTTCTAGGAATTGTTTTTTCATGAAGGGTGTTCATTGCAACCCCAATATTTCGTGATTGTCATTACCCTTTTAGGCGTAATTCTTGGAGGCATCAGATTTGTTAGATTGCAAATGTATTTACAACAGTTTTTCCAAGAGAGTGCTACGAACAACTGAAATGAGATTTATTCAGTCCGTTGAAAAACATTTTTCTGGCTCCGAAAATAATAACTTTGCAATCATTTGAAATTGAAATTCAAAGTGTCTCATTATTATATAATAATATTTTATGAGAATAGTATGCCGGAATCAAAATAAATCTAAAGACTGGAACCTTCTTCATGGCCAAGTTGATGTGATCACTCTGACAGAAAATAAAAGCTAACATATATGTTACTATATTGAGAATGAGTTTCAAAACTACTCGTACACTTCAATAATTTACCCTATTGGCTTGTGTGTTGGGAGACTGAAAGAATCCAACACCATTCACAAGTCAATAAAAATATTTTCGGATTGTCAAGCGGCGGTGGATGCTCTTGGCTCCTACCGAGCAACGTCTAAGTTGGTAGCAAATTGCCAAGAATGACTCTCCTCGATAGAAAGACCTAACAGATTGTCTCTGGCCTGGATTCCTGGCAATACTAGCCTCCAGAGCAATGAGGCTGCTGACTGCTTTGCAAAGGAGAGTGCTGCAAGAAGCTTCATCGGACTAGAACCCGTCATTGACATCGCTTTAGGCTTTGCCAAATGAAGATTGAGCACCAGGATGACAAGTAGATTCATAGACTTCTGGCAGAATCTTCCAGGATTGGCTACCACCCTTCGAAGCTTGATACTAAACAGTTATCGGGCTAGTCCTCGGTCATCGGACTAGAACCCGTCATTTGCATCGCTTTAGGCTTTGACAAATGAAGATTGAACACCTGGATGACAAGTAGATTCGTAGACTTCTGGCAGAATCTTCCAGGATTGGCTAACACCCTTCGAAGCTTGATACCAAACAGTTATTGGACTACAGTAGGGATGAATTACGATGTCTAAGAGACATTCTTACAGGCTACTGCCATTTAAATCATCATATATCAGTGATCAATATTTTTTGTCATCATCTGCTTCGACACTCTTCTCAAATCAATCAAGTATGGTCAATACGTCGACTTAGATTGAACTGAAAAGACGGCACAGTTTGGTAAATTTGAAGCCACACCTAACGTACAAAAAATTTCTGTTTTCGTTTCGCCAATTCCTGCGTGAAAATCGCTTCCGCATTTGTCAGTATCTTCTCGCTGTTGGGTTGTAATGACCACAATCATTTATTTCTGTCGACTCGCTTTCCGATTGAAATAGCGAATTTTCAGATTAGGGCAAACCTTTCAACGCCGGAGATTAGGAACAGATGATTTTTCAGTAATTCATGGGAACTTTTGCGTACATTTCTGAATAAATTACCAATTCCTTTCGTTGAAGTAGATCCACTTATGTTCATTAAGAATGTCAGATTTAATACATCGTACGTTATTGTAGTAGTAACATGATGTAATTTTTCTAAATTGTGTGCCGTTTGCTTATTTCTGCAGGGAAATTGTGATTCTTGAGGAATAATTCCACATGTTTTTTCAAATTCTGGAGTAGCAGAAAGAGAATCTGCATCAGGACACAACCTACCTTTGAGTAGGTCGGTCGGTAGCCGGGCGGTTCGACGTGAGTGCTTTGTTCATTCACTGGAAATGACTGCCGTGTTGGTCGGTGGTTCAAGCCTTAGTCTGAAAGATCGATTTGCACTGGTTACCGTGCAACCCGTGTTAGAAATCACACGTTGAAAGGTAAGACCTCATTAGTCCCTAGCTCGCACACGTTTTGACTTTTGAGGGTTGTCATTACTAGGGTTCTGATAGCAAAAAATACATGAAGTATCGTAGTCTGTCTGATGTACGTATGTCTTTATATGGAAAGGTTGCTGGAAAGGATGAAGATTCCCAATCTTATAAAGCGTATCAAAACTAGGAAGAGACTTAAGAAGTTTATTTCTCTCATATACAGTTTCCTAACGAACACGCATCTTAAGGGAGATCCAAAGCCGGGACTTTGAAGTCGCTTTCTAGATTTGACGAGCTTGACCTTGAATATCCGACAACCACAGTATCAACCAATCAACTGGAATCTCTTCGGTATATCCTCATAGCTGCTGTGGATCATATTCCAGAATATTGTACACAGGTTTGATTTTTGAGTTACACATTACGACATGGATGGCAACAGGTGACTACAGACCACATATTTGTGTTGCTCACCTACCTGATGAAAGAAATCGCAGACTGATCGCTATTAGCTCCTCACTAGACTGGAGGAAGTGTTTTGAGGTGAATTGTTCTTCACAACGGGATTCAGTGGTAGCAGAGCATACTTTGTGCCTGTCACACCGCAGAGCATTCGCTGAGAAGCTGGCTTTATTTAATCTAGATGGAGTAGGTATGATCCGCAATGAATCCCTACACGTTGCAGTAGCGAGTCAAGTCACTTTGGACCGATTGGTCCAAAGCGCGCTTGTTTCATCAGTCCATTTGGATTCCAGGACATTCGTTGTAGATGCACAGGTTGCATATCTTGATGACGATCTAGAAGTGATTTCAAATTGGGGTGAAACAGACCGGTTCAATTCAATGCCACAAGAACCCAGGTATCGATTTTCTCCAAAAAGTTAAATATCTTCGAACCGGATATAGTAAAGTCAGGACAGGTAATTCTGCTTTCGGCTTCGATAAGTTTATTGGAGGTTAAAATAAACACCGACATATCTTGGCATAATCATGTCGCTGGAAATTTTGATGCTTTATAAAGCTAAGATCAGACTATAATTGGAATATCGTTCTCATGTATAGCGCTCCGCCCCTAAGCATACCCTGAAGCTGCTGAACTGAATCCAGAAAAGAGCCATCCGCCTGATTGGAAACGCAAATATCACTTGCAACCATGATAGTCTGGAACATCAAAGAAAGGTTGGGGATTTGTCTCTCTTCTATAAATACTTTCACGAGTAGTGTTCAAATGAATTGGCATATTTGTTTCCACCAAAAGCTGTACATATCAGAAATACGCGACTGATTTTGGCTACTCATCGGTTTGAGGTTCAACTTAGTGCACCTCGAACTCAACTGTTTAAGAACTCTTCCATTTATCAACAGCGTTTATGTGGAATAAACTTCCTGCAAATGTGCAAATTCAATGTAGATCGCTGTTTAAGCATAGACACCGCTCTTAAAGCCCTCCACAAATTTTCCTGTAGTGCTTGTATTTTGTCTGGAAAAAATGACAACTTCTCTTACGATGATGCCATCTGTGGGATCGACGCAGAGCTCAATTCTCGAACATCAAATGCAAACGAGGCTCCCAAAGGCGGTCAGTTGCAAAGTATCGATATCGAATATCGGAAACTTCGACTTGAATCAATAATTTTTTCGTGTTTTCATGTAGGTTTACCGATGGAGGTTATCGGTGAAATATATATCCGTTTTTTTGAAGTTTCATTTCAGAAGGTGATCCAACTGTGGTTAGTCCATTCTATGTATCATTCTAGCATATAACAGTCCAGAAATAAATCAAAAGTTACACATCGTGACTTATTTCGGTACAATTGTTTTCCATTTATATTGTTTTTTGACCACATATGGAGTTTTGCCGGTCATTTGAGAAAGCAACGCCATTATCCTTTCCATTTTCAGTTTTTCGCCTGTTTACTCCATCTCTTGCATGAATAATAAAAATAGAAAAAAGTAGTGCTTTGAAAGTTATGACACATAAATGAAAACTCATGAGACAGGCCGTATTTATAGGTGAAGTGGATTTCTATGTAGGTTGACCAGGAGTGAAAAACCATGTATGTGTATTTCACTGAAACTGACCCAAAATTGATTACTAATTTTCTCCAACGATGCATATAATTTTTATTACTAATATTTCATTTGAGCGAATCGAAATATTTTGTTGAATACGGACTTTTATTTGATGTGTGGAAAACACAGAAAAGCAGCCTGAATTGCTGAAGGATTCTGGCAAATGATGCGAATTTTCATCTCATTAATTGATGGTATATGACGAAAGCCTTAATTTTTTTAATTAATATAAAAAACTCGTTTGCTTTCGTTTCGAAAATATGATTTTTCCTATATACAAATGAATGAAAAATCGATACTAGAGGTTGATGCTTTCAATGTGCAGGAATATTTGGAATTCAAAGTAGGGACAACATAAAACAGGAGATGAAGAACAGGGGTTAGGATCGGTTAGGTCAGGTCTAAAGTGAGTGGGTCTATTCGACCCTCCATCGCAACCCGCAAGGGTTTATTGTGGCTCACACCTATTCACACTTGACCAAATAAACCCAGTTTCATAACGAAACCGATTAGTTTGTATGGTGAGTGGTCTTTTAGGTCAGATGGCAACAGAACTGCTCTGCCGAACTCTAAAAACCTGCAAGGAAGTCAGCAGCCTCCTTGCCTTCTAGGTCAGTATGGCCAGAAATCCAGACCAGAGACAATCTGTTCTATCCTTCCTATCGTGGAGAGTTGTTTTTGGTGATTTGCTACCAAATCAGACTTTTCTCGGTAGGACCCAAGAGCTATCCACGCCGCTTGACTGTCCGAGAATATTGACTTGTGTGTGAGGTTGAATGTATCCAATCTTTCCTCACACAATTCGATAGCGTATATTTCCGCTTGAAATACAGTGGCATAAGTTCTTAGGCAGGTAGACATCTGTGTCCTGGGTAAAGTAAAGTAAAGTTTATTTGACTACGTTATATTACATTTGTAGCAGGTCATTACAAAAAGGTGTTTATACACATATATCTATAAATACA